>PVIJ01005328.1:0-105128 GCA_004024925.1 Scalopus aquaticus
GCAGCTGGAACCAGGGCGGCCTTGAAGCTGGGAACTGGGGGGCGTTGAAGCTGGGAACTGGGTGGGAATCTTTGTAAAAAGTAAGCGCAGGCTACTTGAGTCCTCGCCATCTCGCCACCTTGCGAGCCACACCGGCCAGGCGGGTACAGAGCACCAGGACCCCGGCTGCCAATGTCTTTTATAGAGATGATGCTTCTCATCTGGGAACTACCCAGCAGCGAGCTCCATCCTGTGAGGCCTTTGTCTCCTGAACTGGTGCTTAACTAACCATATAGTAGAATCACCCTGAAATACGTGGAAGATGTAGTTTCTGAGGGGCCACTCAGCAGCTCTCAGCTAGGCCCAGAAAGGTTCTTGGTGTGTGTGTTTTGTTTTGTTTTTTTTCTTTTAAACTGCTCCTGGGATTTTAATTTGCAAGTGAGTTTGGGAACCAAATCCGAGCCCAAGGTGGGCAGCTCGACAGCTAATTACCTTTAGCCAGTTATATGGGACTCAGGTTTTCCCAGCTGTAGAAGGGGGTTGTATTAGCTTGCTAGGGCTGCCAGAATACAATACCACACACGGGGCTTAGACAACAGACATTTGTTCTGTCTGGGCGGGAAGTGCCAGATCAAGGTGTCAGCTGGGAGGGTCCTGAGACTTCTCCCTGGGTCCCCACATGGCCACCTCTGTGTCCTAAGGCCTTACAAGGACACCAGACCTGTTGGTGTCGGGCCCACCCATGTGACCTCATTTTACCTTAATCACCTCTTTAAAGACACATCCTGAGGGTACTGGGGGTTAGGACTTCAGCTGTGGCATCCTGAGGATTAATTGAGCGAAGACACTTGAAGCAGGCGCACTGTATGGGATCTGAAGAGGTAGACTCTTATTTCCATTCCCACCAATTTGGTGGCACTATGGAAAAAAATCACCTTTCAGAAGAGGGTGACACGGGACAACTGAGCTTTTCTTTCAGGCGATAATCCCCTTAAAACATCTGGTGGGCCCCCACCCCACTGGGCCCTGCACACACCGACCCCTGAAATGGCGGCGCAGGAATCAGAGCAGCTGCGGGCCACAGGCGCTGTTTCCTGGAATCTGAGCTTAACACTTAAAACAGAGTTTCTTTTCAAAGCAGCTAAAGACTCAAGCACTCTGCTGCACCTAATCCTCCTTCAGAGGGGAAGGCTCTCGACAGTAGCCACAGTCCTGGGGGGGGGGGGGTCGGTGAGTCCCCCTCCTCCCTGTGAGGCCAGCAGCGGGGACACCTGGGGACAAAGACAGCACCTTGCCACAGGTGAGCTGGATTCCTGTCCCTTGGGTTCAACCCCCTGAGAGGCCTCTGTAAGGTGACCCTCCGGCCTCCCCACCCCGCCCTGTGCTAGGACGGAAACCAACCCGCTGCCCCCAGCCCCACCCTCCGCCGCAGAGAATGGGCAAAGGTTGAATCCTTTTGCTGACTGTTAAGGGGAAGATAGTGGGATTTGGGAGCCTCAAAGGCAAATGTGAACCGAACACGGAAGCTTCCCGGCAGGCAAGTCCATGCTTTCCTTTGTGACGGCTCCTTTCACAGGCCCCGGATGTAACTTTGGCGGCCTGACCACAGAATGTTCCAGCCCCAGGTCTCCAGTCTTCATCTGGTTGGGGCAGTTATCTCTAATACGCTTTCCAAAGCCGATGTTCCCTGATTCCCCCGCTGCCCACGCCTACAGCAGACGGGAGCCTCCAGGTCAGCGCAGCTGGTCGCCTGGGCGGGACTGAAAGCCCCCCAAGCTTGAAGACCCACCGTTGGGAATTTTAACCACCATGCAAGCTGTCCCAGGTTGCTCCAGGGAAACGGCCCAGAGCAATCCTTGGGTTTTCCAAAATCTCATCCTATGGTTTTTAACTCAGTAGTTTTCAGTTAAGGTCCAGGCATCTGTATTTTGCACAGCCCAAGTCATTTAAAAGCTGATGGATGCAGTCTTCAACCATCCGCCTCCTGCCTGACCCATTTGTCTTACCTCCTTCCAGACTTTCAGCATCTGAATAAAATCACCAGCTTTACAAAGTTGCCAAACAATCCTTTTAGATTCTTCCATTAGCAGAAGTCTCCCAAAGGTAGAGAAAGATTCAGATGATGGACCAGAGACCCACAGAATAGTCTTGTCGCTGTCCGAGGCCCAGCAGGAAGGGTGACAGGCATCTTTGATGGGAAGATGCCTGGGTCTTGTTTCTGCTCTGAACTCACTCTGGCCTCTCCCACTGCCCAGCCTCTGTGGGGCAGAGTCTGACCCCAGTAGCTCCTTGGAGTGTCATTTGACTAAACCAGAGTCTCCTCCAAGTTCCTTCTTGCCATGATTTTTCTGACAAATTGAACCATTTGTTGTCATTTCTGGGTGATATTAATTTTTCTATGACAGTTTCTAAAGGGGAATTTTAGAAAAATTGTCTCTAAGAATATACCCTAGAAAACACTTGAGTGTTTCCTTCCTGTTTATTTTTCTAAGCGTCCGATGAGTCACTCACATATTCACCAGTTCTTGCATAAGAGCAACTCATTGGCCACTCTTCAGAGAGCTAGGCCCAAGGTGATCAGGTCAAGCTTGCTGGGGCTGCCCCACCAGCACTGCCTCCCCTGGGGGCCCAAGATGGAGACAGCCACTGGGGGCTCGAGTTGAGGCAGAGGCCGATCTGGGCACACTTGGTGCAGGGACAGTGGGCCCTGAGCAGGGCTTTTCCAAGGTTTACCTTCTGAGCAGAGGCCTCCGGGGAACAATGGTTGCCTGAAAAACACAGGAAAAACCGTTACACTTAAATTTGAGAAAATGATTGTTTGAGTTCAGGATGCCCCAAATATGGCCCTGAGAGTTGGGTACAGTGGTTGTTACTCCTTTCATGAATGACGAAATCAAGGCACAGAGAGGTTAGATGACTTGTCTAAGCTCATACAGCTGGGATGCTACTGACCTGGGTTTTGAACCCAGTTCATATGACTCCTGAATTGTTCTTATACCCATTCCACCAGCCAGGCAGCATGGAGGCAGCTATAATGCCTTCCCAGCACCAGGGTGCTAGTCCAGATTTAGGGGTTTCCAGCAAAACCTGGTGTGCTCCCAAGATCACCTTTATACAATCCCCCTCCCCAAGAAAGGATGAGGCTTGTTTTAGCTACCCAAGATGTGGTCTGACTCATAGAAGGTATTTGATGGTTATTTGTTAAATAACTGACTGATTGGTCAACATAATGTAATCTTTGCAAAAAACTTGGAAAATATGAAAAAGTATTTAAAAAATCAAGCAACTATAATCCCAGTACCTAGGGAAAGTCACTACTAATATTTTCAGACCCTAAATCTAATGTATGATTTTTGAGTAGGTAAGTTTTATGGTCAATCTTTGTCTTTCAAATCCTGTATTTTCCTTTAGCCTCTGCATTTTCTTGGTGGGGTCTTTCTCAGAAAAGGAGGTCACACACATTCATATTGAGGTAAAATTGAATAATAACAGCAAAGGAATTATTACCTTTCCTGGGCAATTTATATTTTTAACAAATCTTAAAGCTTTCAGATGAAAAGATAAAGCAGCTAACCTACCTCCCTCTCCATCTTCTCTCCCTTCCGTACTCCAGAGTCCACTGTGCTTGGAATTATTAGATCTGAGGTCCGGGCCCAGCACTGCCACTTGTCAGCTGTGTTGTGACCTTGAGCAAGTCATTTTGCTTTCCTGGCATTCCCTGAAAGATAAAGGAATTTGAGCTGGAAAATAATGCCACCAATGTTCAACACTCATCCATAACACTCATATGTGATATTTATTTCTTTAACATTTTATTATAAAAATTTCCAACAAACTATAAGCAGAGGCAATAATACAAATAACCTCTACTCACCCATAATTCAGCTACAAAAAGCATCAATTCCTGGCACTTTGGTTCCACTTACACTGCTTCCACTTCTCTTCAAGCACCAGGTTATTTTGACACAAATCCCAAACATCATATAGTTTCATATGTAAATATTTAGAATGTATCTCTAAAAGTAAAAGCAGTGAATACCTCATTTAAGTAAGCTGATATCATGTCTGAAAAACAAAAATTCAATTTCATCAAGTCACCAGTCAGTGGAACTGAGTATGTTTAAGTGGCTAGAGGATTTAATTTTATTTTGTGTGGTTTCAGATGCCAGCCTGCAAATTACAGTTGTTTTTGCTGTGGGGTTTCCTAGATACAAGGTTGCGTCTGGTTTCTTGTCCTCAGAACTTCAAACAATAAAATAGACAACACAAAGCATTTAATCCTGTAAATGCTGTGAATAGTTGAACTCTATTATTTTTGTTTTCCATTCTTGAATAACTCATGCTTTCTCTGAAGATAACAATTGCCTTACTTTTAAAAATCTGTTTTAATAATTTATTCCCCAAGTCTTTCCTTCTCCTAGTATGTTTAACCATAGTGAAGTCCGTCTCTTGAAAGCAGACTCTTCCAGAACCTCCTGGATTGGTCTTCCTCTACATCTACTATGTAGTTGTTGAGTTCCTCCAGATTTTCCTCACATCTCTCTTGTGATGGAATCCCTGTTTCCCAGACCCCACATAGTCCCGTTTTAAAAAGTTAGCTATTTTTTTAAATAAAAAAAAAATGAGTACCCAGTCCTGTCATTTTTATAAGGCCTGAATATTTTGAAACATACTTGTTATACCTTCACATTTGATTACTAGTTTTGCTGGGTATAGAATTCTACCTTGGGAAATATTTTTTCTTCAGGGTTTTGAACCATTTCTCCAGTGTCTTCTTTCAGATTATTATTGAGAAGTCCAATGGCATTCTAAGTTTGAACACTTGGTACAAAGCAAGTTTTCTTTTTTTCTGTTTGGAAACATTTAGCATCTTCTCTTTATCTGCAGGGTGATGAAATTGCACAATACTGTGTCTTGATGACACAGTTTCATCCATGATGCTGTGTATAATTGGGAAATTTGGGAAGCTGATGTCTGGGAAGTTGGCATGAGTTATTTCTTTGAGGCATTTTCTCCCATTATCTCTGGATCTGCTTTCCATATTTGGACATTAGTCATTCACTTGTCCTATAGTTTCATTACTTCTCTCATTTTCTCTGGGTTGCTTTTATTTTTCTTCACATTTTGAATGCGTTCCTTAACTTTTTTATATTGTTATTTTTACACACTTTTTGCTTGTTTTCTGAATGTTTTCTACTAGAATTCTATTTCATAGATACAATATTTTCTCCTTACTCTCTGAGAATATTCACAATAATATTTCAACATTTTCTTATACAATTTCTATTGATTTTGTTACCTTCAAGTTACTTCCTCTGATCCTGCCTTTTCTATTAGAGGTTGTTCTCAAATGTCAAATGATTCTCAACTGATTCTTCATATTTACAAATGGGACCCTACAAGCTGATACTAAGTTCTGAGTTGCATACACAGGACTTGGCAATTATGAGCTTAGTATGGTGATCTGCTTGGACCATGTCCCTGGGGAGCCTAGGATAGCTTTAAGTCTTTTGCGTTTTTGGAAGAACGGCAGTGAAAGATCTCATGTGGAAACTATAATCCTCAATGCCATTATTCTGAAAATAAGATTGGGAAAGTGGCCAGAAATCTCAACATTCAGAATGTGAATATTTGTCTGGCTGGATTCACAGAATATTAGGAGATCTCTAGAGCACTAACTACTTCTTAAGTGAGCTTTGATTCAGTCACTCAGCTTGCAGATCCACTTTTATTCCCACTTTCATTTGTCCCTACTATCACCAATAGTAGGGACTGAAATTCCTGAATGAAATGCAACTGAGTAACTCAGTTGACTTTGACTTCCCCCACTGGTGACTCACAATTTCATTTTCTTGGCTCTGTTATGTTAACAAACATATTTGCTTTCCAGCTTATGAGTTTTATTGCTATTATCCTCATCCCTTTTTTATTTGTCCTATGAGGTTTTTGTGTTGTCCAAAACATCTGTTGTTTTTATGGGGGTTCCAGGAGGGACCGGAGACTAACCCAATTAACTCAACTGCACTCAACTTACCACCCCTGAGTGGAAGTCCTCTTCTCACTTACTATTATAGTCTTGGCTTTGGAACTTTATCCTTCTTGTCTTTATGAAATAAACCCAGCCTATATCCATTGCTGTTGTATTAACTTTGCATTAACAATTGAAGAGAAACTTGCTTTTCCATTTCTACACTTGTTTCAGAGCATCTCGCACAGCAATGAAGGAAAAAAGAATGTCAGGGGTGGGGAGTATATCTGAAATTGGACTTACATGATCCTCCCCACTACCTGGAAAACAATAGCCAAACACTTCACAGAGATCAATCACCATGATTCTGCGCATGATCTTGTAGTACATGCACTGCCCCCTGGTGGGCAAACTGGCACTAATTCTAGGGTTCTCTGGGTGCTCTCCAAATGGTGAAAGGTAGGAAAGTCCAGATACTATTGCCAGAGAAGGTGAGATTTGAACTCAGACCAGAAGAGGCAAAAGATACTCTCAATTTAAACATTGTTGTTTCTTACCATCAGCACTTCCATGCCAGCATCCATCAGTTACTCCCCTCCTGCTGTGTCCTTATAACCAGGGGATTTAGCATTTTAGAGGAAACCGTTTTTCCTGACTTCCAGGATGCCATTCCCTGTGCAGAGGGAAAGTATCAGTTTTAAGAAAGAAGACATCATTCCATGTGAAACTCACCACCACCAATTTTACCCCACTATCTTCTATAGCTGTGCTGTCCAATATGGTGGCCACCAGTCAATTTCAACTAATTTTAACATTCAGTCTTTTGGTCACTCTAATCACATTTCAAGTGCTCAGTAGCCACAAATGGCTGCCGTATTGGCTAGCACAGATGTAAAAGATTTCCGTCTTTACAGAAAGTTTTCTTGGATAACACTTATCTTAAGATCTTAATGGTGTGGGAGAATTTCTGATTCTTACAGATGGAATTAACCATAACCTCATCTCTATTCCTACAAGTCTTTGTTTCCTCCTTTGCCACAGCCTTGCAGTGCAGTTAGTTAAATATTCTGCCCAACTCTAATGAGGATTGGTACCAAGCTTGTCATTTGCACTATTCCCAGCACCAAGGGCAGAAACTGATGAGAGAATGTCCTGAATAAATGTTATTTCAATGAATTGATTACAAACTCCCTGAAGGCAGGATGAGATGTTCTCATTTTAGTGTTTCCCACAATTCCTTGGGGGAAAAGGGGAACCTCACTAAACATCTGTTAGATTGTGGCACACTCTCACATTTGTCACCTTAAGGTTGTACCACTAAGACAAAAGCCACATTATTATGTTCCCCCAAATCACCAAGGTTGCTTTCACCCTGATATATTGTTTCCTGTGGCTTTGCTGCATCCACTCCATCTATCATTGCCTAATAGGCTCTACTTTGTCCTCACGAGGCACATGTGATCATGCATAGCCTCCTCCCCTCACACATACACACTTACTCTACCCTTGTTCTTTGACATCCTATGACCTTCCTCTCCATACCCGAAAAAGTGGTCTTCAAACTGGGCTGTTTACATCCCTAGGAGTTTTCCAATATGATCCTCCTGAGTATGTTGGAACTTCTATTTTTTTTAACCTCGCCATTTAAAATTGCCTCACTTGTCAACAAAACAAAAAAAAAAACCCTGCTAAATGAAGAAAGTAATTGCAAATCATGTATCTGGTAGGTTTAATATCTAAAAGATATAGAGTTCATATGACTCAACAGCCAAAAACCAAAAAAAAAATTATTAAAATATGAGAAGCTCTAGACAAGTATTTTTCTAAAACATATAGCCAATATGTGGATGAAAAGTTGTTAAACATCACTAATCATCAGGGAAATGCAAATCAAAACCAGTGATATAGCAACTTATACCTGTTGGAATGGCTATTATATATATAAAAAAAAAAAGAAATGTGTTGACCAGGCTGTGGAGTGAAGAGAGCCCTTGCATGTTGCTTGTAGGAGTATCAATTGGTACAGGCTCTATGGAAAACAACATGGAGTTTCCTGAAAAAATTCAAAATAGAACTTCCATATAACCCTTCAATTTCACTTCTGGGTATTTATGGAAGAAAATGAAAACACTAACTCAAAAAATGTACATGCATCCTCATGTTCATTGCAATATTATTTACAATAGCCAAGATATGGTAACCACCTAAATGACAATCATTTGGATGAATACATAAAGAAATGGTGGTGTGGACGCATACACACAGGAATATTATTCAACCATAAAAAAGAATGCAATCTTGCTTTGTGACAACATGGATGGAACTTGAGAGCATTCTACTAAGTGAAATAAGACAGAGAAACACGAATACTGTGTGATCTCACTTATGGGTGTAATCTAAGAAAAAAAATCAAGTTCATCGATATAGAGAACAGATTGGTGATGCCAGAGGTGAGGGTTAAGGGTGGGAAAATGGATGAAAGCAGTCAAAAGGTAGAAAGTCCCAGTTGTAAAACAAATAAGTCCTGGGAATGTAATGTATAACATGGTGACTATAGTTAATACTATGTTATGTTATTTGAAAGTTGTTCAGAGAATAGCTCAAAGTTCTCATGACAAGAAAAATAATTTTAATTGTATGGCAATGGACGTTAACTAGACTTACTGTGGTGATTATTTCATACTGCATACGCATCTGCATTCATTATATTTTACTGAAAGTAGTGTTCTGTGTCCATTGCACCTCAATAACAACAAAAATTAATAGCATGTGTTTTAATATGTCAGTAATAATATGTGCTTATTTGTAAATACACACATTTGGGGTGTAGACCAACTTCTTTGATTCAGCATGTGGTTGAAAAGCAACTGAGCTGGCACCTCCCTCCCTCCCAGACCTCCTGCTCCCATTTCATGAGGCAGTAACAATGCCCCCTCCTTCCTGCGTCCTCTCAGCCCATTTCCACCATCAGGGAATTGACTAGAGCCCTACACCCCCCTAATAACTCCCATATTTTAGCTATTATTGGGCTTCCAAGCCACACACTGCACTTTCTTCTCGAGATCTTTGGATTGCTTCCAGTCACTGGTTTTTTCTTCCCATCCCAACGACAAACTCCACAAGCATCTTATTTTGTACTGAAGCCCCTCTTAGCATGGGAGACCACAGAGACTACCCAGTGAAATCACATTTTATAAAAAAGGAAACGGAGCCAGGGAGGGCATGGGCGCGCTCAGGGTCACACCCATGAGAGCACAGCGTGCCGGGTGGTAGGCTGGACAGAGGACTTGGTCAGCCGAGGCTCAGCAGATGTGGGGAGAGCCACGCTTCCATAAAGCAAGCCCACAGGCGTGTAGAGAGAGGGGGGATGGGGGAGAGAGAGAGAAGGAGGGAGAGAGAGAGGTGGGGAAGGGGAGAGGGGAAGAAGCAACCTCCCCAAACCTGGAAGAAAGACTGCAGAAGAGGAGGTGTCAGCTGCTCTCTTGGCAAAAGAGCCAAGGTCACGACTTCCTAATGGTGAACCAGCCTATTAGTTTAGCAATATGTGTCTCCAATGGCAGAGCCATGCCCCATTGGAGATTTTTATTATTCAGGAAGCCCTTTACTTGAAAATGAGAGAAGCCTCTAGCCACTGCTGGAAACCCCCTCTTTTAAGATGATAACAAGGAGAATCTTCACGGAAGAAACTTGGCTCCATGCTGGCCCCCGAGATTCTGCGGTGCCCTCCGCAGATGGAATAGTGGAACGGGCGAACGGTTGGAACCTGCAGATTAAAAAAAAAGATGCCAATCAAATGTAAATGATGATCCCATTAAATAATGATTTTCATTCAAACGCAACAATACAAATTTCTCAGACTTTGTGATTAGCTCTGTGTCAAACTCGGGCTCTTAAAAAAAAAATCTTTCAGCAGTTCCCGTGTGATGGGCGCCATCATTTTAGGTGGGGGGTGGGGGGGCGGGTTTAAGGTCTGACCAAAAAAATCTTGCTGCATTCAGTCTCCTGAGAATGTTGGGTCGAGTTTTTTGATCCCTGTGGCTCATTGATTTGCGGGCTGATGTAGTGCGAGGGGTCCTTATTAGTGGCGTCTGTCCCTGCTGTAATGTTTTTGTTATTTTTCCTCATTTGTTCACTCTGACATCATGTCATTACAGAATGGTGCTGTTCAGGCCCTGCCTGGGCTGTTCGTTAGCCTGTGCTTAATGAGCAGCTTAATTGAGCTGTCTAGTTGACCACCTGTCGCCCTCCGGACTTATTAACATACTAATGGCCTGACATTGTATTCGCTGACAGGCAACAGGGCTTACTGATTTGATGTCTGGACATGAGGATTTTATGCTGGAATGAGAGCGGGCATTGGGAAGGAGGTTTAAAAAACGCAAATTAACTCTTTGGTATCTCTGTTTATGCCTCTCTCGTAGGGAAGGGGGGAAAGGGTTGAGCCCAGGGAGCCCAGGAAAGCTGGGTCGGTGGGGAGGAAGGCGCGCTCTCTCCTGGCACCCTCAGGGCGGCTCTCCCGAGAAAATATGCTCCGCCCCCAAGAGCAGGCTTTGTTTAGGTTACAGTGTTATTGTGCTGAGCGACTTCAAAGAGGAACTCTTCCGCAGCCCAGGGGAAAGTTTTGCGACTAGACTTTTCTCTGCTGTGGCTAAACAAATGAAAGCTGCAATGCTCCATTTGGGGAAGCCGAGTGTGGTCTGTCGTCCCCGCCTTTTAAATCCGGCTGAGGACAGGACTGCCAGGGCTGCAAGAAGTGCCTACTGGCGGGGACACTGATTTCGTTTGCATGTTTTTTGCGGGGGTTGGGGGGTGTTAGCGGTGTGGGTCTTTTTGAGGAGAGACTTGTGTGGTGGGGTCTTTTTCCCTGGCCCCTCTTGCAGAGGTGGGGAGGGAGGTCCGTCCTGGGAAAATGCTCCTGCGGGGAACTGGACTTTACCCCACCAGCGGTCTCCTCCTGCAAAGTCTGCACACGGAACAGCGGCTATACAGTGGTAAAGAAATGGCTCAGATTTCAGGAAATCTGAAAGAAGCTGTGTCTACAGAAGGGTCACCACTGAGAGTTGAGCAGAGGGACCCAAATTCCCAGAGCCGCTTGGAAGCCTGTGGGAGCCTGTTTGGAAGAGGCCCGGCTGGGCGCAGACAATTGCAGCCCAGCCCCACCAAGGCGCCAAGCAGAGGCACACAGCTAGGTGTGCAGAGAAAGCCGGAAAAGGAGCTACCACTGGAAATTAGTGTGTGAACTTGCAGCTGGGCGCTGTCCTTATGGGAGGCCACAGTGGGTGCCCTTTTCCCAGGGTCTGAGCAGCGGGGACACCTGCGGAGCAGTCAGAAGGAGGAAGAGGGAGTGACGGGGGAGAAGGGACGGGAAGGCAAGAAGAAGAGAAATCCACCCACTCTCTATCTGACCCCTCCATGTGATGAAATGGGGGGGAGAGGGAGAGTCAGGGGAGAGCATAGGGGAGGAGGAGGAGGAGGAGAAGGAGAAGAAAAGATTTATCTTTATTTCTTAAACCAAGGCTTTTATAAACATGATCTCTTTTAAGTTCTCTATCCCAGGGTGTCTCAGTTTCAACACAGTTGACATCTGGGGCCAGGTCCTTCCTCGTTGTGGAGGACTGTGACAGGGCATTGAGCTAGCAGCAACCCCAGTCCACCTGTGGTAATCAAAACTGTCTCCAGAGACTGCCACATGTCACCAGGGGAGAAGGCCAGCCCAGCACAGAAACTGCTCTGGAGCTGAAGCACGACCCTTGGTTTGTAAATGGGAAACAAAATGCTCAGAAAAAGTAAAGGGGAACCCAGACTCGCAACTGGGCGTCGGGACAGAGCAGACTTAGAGCTGTGTGCGGCTCTCATTCCCTGACTCATTCCCTGGCACAACACAATGAGGGGAGATCAGTTGGGCACAGGGGGGCCCTGTCCAACCCCCACTGCTGACCTCTGCAGAGCTATTATAAATTGGGTATTTTAAGGAAATTCTATTTCGTCTTTTAAGATCTTCTCAATCTTCCTTTAAGGCTGATACTATTATTTTTCCTCTTTTAAGAGCTGGAGAAACTGAGACTCAAAGGAATTAAGTAACATGTCCAAGGTCACAAAGCCAGGAGTCTCGCCAGGGTCACTCTGACTTTGAAGTCCGCATGTTTTTTTATGACAGCACCCAGAACCCCCGCCATCTTTACCTAGAGATCCCCATCCTTACGGTCCATTTTCCTGTCTTGCCAAAAAGAAGGAACATTTCTTCCCTTTATTTCCCTGGCTTACCCAGGTAAAGTGTCTGGTAAGTTTTCCAAAGTCCTAGGTGAAGGTTTGCTATATGTGTTGGCTTAACTGCCCCAGGGTGCCCAGATGATTGCTGAAACATTATCTGGGTGTATCTGTGAGGGTGTTTCTGGATGAGATTAACAGTTGAGTTGTAGGCTGAATAAGGCAGATTGCCCTCCCTAGCCTGGGTGGGCCTCATCCAATCAGTTGAAGGCCTGAGTAGAATAAAGCCTGACACTTCCCCAAATAAGAGAGTTTTCCTCCTGCCTGATGACCTCCCAACCGGGCAACAGTTTTTTCCTTGCATGCACTTACAAACAGAAACATCAGCTATTCTTAGGTCTCAGGCTTGCCAGCTTTCAGGATGCAACTTGACCCTTCTGGATCTCCAGCTTACCACTCACTCTGAAGACCTTGACACTCCTTACTCATGTAAGCACATTCCTTATAATAAATCTAGATAGATAGACTGTAGATGCTAGAAGGTGATAGATGCTTGATCAATAATCTTCATCCGTTTAATTCTCTTTCTCTGGAAAATCCTGACTAGTGCAGAATTTTGGTAGCTTTTACACATGGTGACATTTTATAGCCCATATTTCCAATATTTCATTTTGTTTTAGGACTGACTCGTTACCAACAGTATACCAATAATGAATTTAAAAAATTCACTGTGGGGGCCTCCCTGGTGGTGCAGGTGTTAACTCAGAGCATTATCAAGTTGTCACCAGGCACTACAGCCTGAGTTCTTTCCCAGCCAGTTTGCTGACCCACACGGTGCAGCAGACCTCTCCTGTCTTGCCCGCTGCTCCCCTCAGCAGTGTATTTCAATAGGTCTGCCTGTTCTGTTCCCCACTGTGTCTCTGGTGAATCCTCTCACCCCACACCCACACCCACACCTTTGGGCTATACCCCAGTTCTTGTATGCATAAATAAATAAATCTTTAAAAATATTCAATGTGAAACTAATAATGTTGTATTGGCCATTCAAATAACTTACCACTCTGTGCTCCATTCTGGATGAAATCCTCCAGAATGAACTTGTACTTTACCAGTTTTGTCTTAACCATCAGCCCAGAGTTTATCGTTCCTGTTGAGCTTTTGTGAATTTCAGAGACAAGCTGCTTTGTCCCAGGATTTCTAAATGGTTCTTTTCCATACTCATCTGTTCTTTTTCCACCTCTGCCTGATTTGATTCCTTAATTCTTTTTAACTCTTTAATCCCTGTTACTCCATCCTTTAACTCTTAGAAGATACCCCATTTAGTGCAACCTGAATATGATTTTTAAAATTACTATTTTCATTTTCTCTGAAGTGATTTCATCTCCTGATTGTTGATGTTGCTGATTTGGTGTGAGCTCGTCAAAAGTTTGTTCATTTTTGGGCCTCACTGGTGGGCAACGGGTTGTCTCAGCCTGTGAATCTATCCGCAGCCACTTCCCGGCCAGGGAGCTTCCCACAGGGCACAGCAGACCTCTCCTGCCTCTCCCACTGCTCCCCTCAGCAGTGTATTTTAGTAGAAACACCTGTTCTGCTCCCTGCTCTGTCTCTGGTGAATCCTCTCACCACCCCACACCTCAGGCATGCACCCCGGTTCTTGTATGCATAAATAAATAAATCTTTTATTTTGTCATTTTTTATTTTTATTCATATTTTACATTATTGTGTATTCCCCATAGATTACCCACCACCGATTCACGCGTGAACCATCACCATAGTCCCTTGTGCTCTTTTCTCCCCCATTTTGAGCCCTTTCCCTCCCTTGCTGAATGTCTTTCTTATTTGATTCTCCTATATTCCTGTTATAAGTGAAACCATTCAATATTTTTCTCTTTCTTTCTGGCTTATTTCGCTGAGCATGATCCCTTCTAGCTCCATCCATGTTGCTGCGAATTGCATGTGTTTATCTTTTTTGAATGCGGAATAGTATTCCATTGTGTATATGTACCACATCTTCTTGCTCCAGTCATCTATTTTTGGGCATCTGGGTTGTTTCCATACCTTAGCTATTGTGAATAATGCTGCAATAAACATACAGGTGCATGTATCTTTTTGGATTAATGTTTTTGTGTCCTTTGGGTAGATTCCCAGAAGTGGTATTACTGGGTCATATGGAAGCTCCATTTTTAGCAATTTGAGGAATCGCCATACAGCTTTCCATAGTGGTTGGACCAGTTTGTATTCCCACCAGCAGTGTAGGAGGGTTCCTTGTTCTCTACACTCTTATCATGTCATCTGCAAATAGTGATACCTTTACTTCTTTCCCTATTTGGATTTCTTGTATGTCTTTCTCTTGTCTTATTGTTCTGGCTAGGAATTCCAATATTATATTGAAAAGTAGTGGTGACAATGGACATCTTTGTCTTATTCCAGATTTCAGGGGAAAGACTTTCAACTTTTCACCGTTGAGAATGATATTGGCTGTGGGTTTGTCATATATGGTCTCTGGTGAATCCTCTCACCACCCCACATCTCAGGCCTGCACCCCAGTCCTTGTATGCATAAATAAATAAATCTTTTTTAAAAAATTGTTCAATTTTGTTTCATTTTGTTGTAATTTCAGTGGTTCTCTCTCCTCATGACTCCCTTTTTGAGGGTTTTGGTCTCTGTGGGTCCAGTTCTGACCACGTCATATAGAGAGTTTTCCCTAAGAAGGTAGTTGGGAATGTTGCAGTCTTGGTCTCTGGGCCATTTGGTAAGGTGGCCTGATCTTGGATGTAAGACTGTATTTGCTCTTCCTCGTTTTAATAGGGATGTATCTTAAATCAGGGCAGTGGTTATAGAAGCATGTTTATCCTCCCTGTAAGAGGGGTGCTGCACTCCATCCCAGCTCTGTTCCCTGCCTTTCATGAACCATTTCAAGTTTCAACCTTGCATGGGAAAAAGGCTCCCTGCATCCTCTCTCTGCCTCCAGATTCAGTCCAACAAGTTGGTAGTTTTAGTCCTGCTTTCAGTTTTGTGTTTCTGACCCATAGAGATGTTATTATTGTTTGAACATGGCAGTTTTAGAAATCTTTCATTACTCTGGATTGGGGCAGATGGGCGACTCAAGGCATGCACCCTGATGGAGTTTAATATGAACTGTGGTACTGCTGTCTCATCATCATTCAATGTTTTATCAAAACTCTCCCTCCAGGGAACAGCTGCCTGGTTGTTATCTTGGCTTTCCAAAGTGCTGTGATTAGGGAGAATGTTTAGATGTAAAAAGTATGGGTTGAGTTAAACTGGGTAAAATCCCAGCTCTACTACTTACTAGTTATGGAACCTGGGCCAAGTTATTTAATGCCTTAAGCCTTATTTAGGCTTAAGTTATATCAGTGGTATAACTTCTTAAGGTTGTCATGAGGATTAAATAAGATAATCCATGTAAAAGCACTTCCTGCAGATTCTGGCACATAGTCAGCCCTCAAGACTTGTCTGCTGTTATTATGGTGGTTATTACTGCTTAGCTTGAATAAATACCCAACTTAGAGAATTATTCTTTTTTATAAGGCTCCAAATAGCCTTAAAGACAGAAAAGAGAAATACCAAGTAACATTTTGTCAATTTTGCACATGCGCTCTCTCCACCTCTCTTTCTCTGTCTCTTTATTCTTTGTCCCTCCACCCATTACTCTCCATATGCCTCTTTCCCCCTCCATCTCTGTCTCAATTTCTCTCCAGCCCTTCCCTTCTCTATCTTCTTTTTCCTATTCATTACCTTCTTGACATTATTTCTACTTGTATCCTTGTAGAAAGACCACACTAACTACAAGAGAGGCTGACAAGAGCATAACTGGATAAATATGCACCTGGTATCTCTACTAAAATAGAACAATAAAAATCTGGACTTCAGGACAGCAGTTGGCTCTTGTAACAGACGAGAAGCGTGTGAATTTCCAGTAGGTAACACTGGGGTAGAGTGTGCGCCATACTGTCTGAATCCAATTTTTAAATTCAATTTCTATTTCCATGTATTAAATATTATCCAAAAGCTTAAAACATGTATACAATGTAGAAAATGTAAACTTTAACAACAGTGTATTAGAAGCTGGAAGTCTTAAGCTACACTCCCGCAAGGGTTAGCTTCTTTGACCACATGCGCTAGGCAGGATTTGGGGGTCAGAGGTGACACAGTGCTGGTTCTCTCTGAGGGACGCGTTGGAAGGGCAGGTTCCAACACGCATGAGTTTTACCAGCAGGTCTCCTTTGCTGAGGATGGAGAGGTTCTCTGGACACGGTTCTTGTGATGTGGCCTGGACGCTAGTGGAGCCTTCTCCTTCTCCTTCACCAGCCCCTCTACTGCTTACTTCGACCTAGTTCTCTCTCTCTGCCTTTCGGTGTCCTGCACTGATATTTCCCTACTCCAAGTAGGAACAGCTAGCTTACAGTAATCCCAATAATTCACACTTTTCTTTTCATTGATTTGCCCTTTTAGAAACCCGTCACCTTCCCATGTGTCTCCCTAGTTTGTTTTAGTGGGTCTCATTTCCTTCCTCCCTCCCTTCCTCTCTCCCTCCCTCCTTCCCTCCTTCCCTCCTTTCCTTCCTTCCCTCCTTCCTTCCTTCCGAGGGTCTTTTGAAATCAAAATGCAAATGTAATTTAAAACTTTTAATCCATAGCACAGAATGTCAAATGTACATTGATAGTTGTGGCAAAGTGCTCTCGGTGTTTTGGGAAGTGGCAGATATACATTGTGTCCACATTCTTTCCCTTTTTCTACCACCCCCCCCCATCATCCCTTATGTCCTCCTGTCCCTTTCTCCCTTCTCCTCCCTCTCAGCCTCACAGCATTCGTGGTGTTTATTGTTGTCCATTAGTTTTTGTGACTTTTTTGCTTTGTCCAATCATCTGCTCTGTAAATATCCACTATTTGTCAATATAATTTTCTGAGCCTCCATTTCCTCGTCTATAAAATAGGAATATAGGGGCCTCCTTGGTGGTACAAGGGGTTCAGTCCTAGCACTATGAAGCTATCCAGAGCCACTGCAGCACAAGATCGATCCCCGTCCAGGGAGCTTCCCACATGGCGTAGCAGACCTCTCCCCACTGCTCTCCTCAGCAGTGTATTTCAATCAGTCCACCTGTTCTGCTCCCCATTCTGTCTCTGGTGAATCCTTTCACCCCCCCACACCTCTGGCCTGCACCCAGCTTGTATGCATAAATAAATAAAGCTTTAAAAAAAATAGGAATATAATCCCTGACCTTGTAAAGATGAAATGACGTATTATTAAATGGAATTCAGTTGATAAATTGATATATGAAAGGTCAGATTCATGAAACTAGACTAAGAAGTATTCTTTCCTCAAGTCAATAGGCAGAGAAAGTACAGTATTTGCCTATCTTTTGTAAGAAATCTATTTTTATATGTATTGATATAAATGCTATTTATCTACCTGTATTTTTTGAGATTTATGTGCAGTAATATAATGATCAGTGCACGGTAACTGCTTGAATGTGAAGTCTGATTATGACACAAGATATGTGAAACCTGATCATAATTATTTAAAACATCTTGAGTCGCTCTATATTTATTTTCTAAAAGTAATATTTTCCCGTGACCACCAGTAAGCAACTGGAAAACTTTAAAAATCTAAGCTAAGATGTCTGTCCAGGTCCACCCTCTGACCAGCAGCAATTCTCTCATTAACACTCTGGCCTCTGATTTTTGCTCATTTGAGCTATGTAAAAAGCCTCTGACAGCTTCCTTTCCTCTCTGTTCAAATCAACAATAGCCTTTGGAACAAAGATGGAAATTTGTAGCAGGTGAAAGTTTAGTCTTAATGATGCAGAGACCCAATTGTTTTAAAACTTGAAATATGGAAAAGCCTCCCAACCCCCTTTAATTTCTCATTTCTCACAATTATCCATTCGAGTTTACCAAATCCCATACTGGATCATAGAATCGTTGAAAGAAATTCAGAAACTAACCTTTTGCCCATACAGAGCTTATTAGCAATGGAAAAAATTACTTTTCTCTCTGCAGTGAGCTTTTCCCCCCCCAGAACATAAGCCAGAGACATGAACTTATAGGATGTAGAAGAATCATCCATTGACATTTTTATATTTCCTTAGGGAAAGAAAATCGAGGCTAGAGAGACTGAAAAGGCTTCAGATTGGTCATTTGTCTCCACAGACAGCAAAGCGGTCTTTAGGCACTGATGAGCTGATCAGACCTCAGCGCCAGAGACTTCAGCCACCTCTCTCCAGGCCTTGCCAGCCTTAAATCAGGATATTTAATTGGTGCATAAAAAGTCACCTTCACAAGGTTCACCATCACCTCTCCCGGAAATCTTCATGACAAAGAATTTGTGAAAACTTCTCGGTAAACACAATCTCCTCTCCAATATTCATCAACCCGGAAGGAGAATGGTCAACTTTTACACGCACCGCCATTTCAATCCTTTGAGGCCCGCCTCCCACACCAGTCCAGAGCTAGCACTGAGGATGGAGAGGCCGGATGCGAGCAGATTGGGGGTGGTCACAGAGGTATCAGGCTGTCACACAAGGTGCTGGGTTAGAGAATATACAGGTCTTCCTCAGTGGCAGCGGTTTCTGCTGTTGACTGCTAAGAAGCCCACCTGAATTTCTGTGATCTTCCCCCCAACCCACCTTGACTTCCTCATACATAAAATGGGAACTGAAGTGGCCTCCCTGGTGGTGCAAGGGGTTAAGTCTCAGCACTATGAAGCTATCAGCAGCCACTGCAGCACAAGTTCCATCCCTGGCCAGGGAGCTGACCCACACGGCACAGCAGACCTCTCCTGTCTCCCCGCTGCTCCCCTTAGCAGTGTATTTCAGTACATCCGCCTGTTCTGTTCCCCACTCTGTCTCTGGTAAATCCTCTCACCAGCTCCCCCAAACCTTTGGCCCACACCCCAGCTCTGTCATTCCAATCCTTTGAGCCCTCCTTCCCACTCCAGTCCAGAAGTAGCATTAAGGATGGAGAGGCCAGATGAGCAGGTGGGGGCGGTCACAGAGGTATCAGGCTAAGTCACACAAGGTGTGACTTATAAATAAATAAATCTTAAAAAAAAAAAAATGGGGCCCAAAGGAACATGTGCTTGCCTCCCAGTATTTTCATAAGAATCTCATAAAATTATTTTTAAATGTCATAATTTTACGTGATTCTGTAAGGAAACATCACTGTGAAAATTCTAAGTGGTCGTATCAATACCCACTTATTTGAATTTAAGAATTTGTCAACATGGGGAACAATTGGGTGGTTCCTCAAAAAATTAAGCAGAGAATTACCTCTTTCTGATTCCAGTTCTAATCTCTTGGCAAATTTCTGCTGCTAATTCCTATGATTGTGGATGCTGGTCTTCTCACTTAAGGCCAGAGAAGAAAAAGAAAGAAAACACTGCAATACTGAGAACTCAGGAGCCGTCAAAGACAAGGGAGGCTTTAGACGAACGCTGAGTCTCTGCCTGCAGACTCTTCGCCATCGGGACGTCAAATGGAGGCGGATGGCCAGGTCTGCACCCCTACCCCCCGCAAATCACAGTTCAGACTGGGTGTCAACCCTTTCAAAGCAGTCAGCTTGCGAGGCTTCCGTATGTGTGTTTCAACAAGCAGCCCTCTGATGGACTGACGGGGGGCTCCTCTTTCCGAGTCTTTGCCTGAGCCAGAGGCGGGCGCTTTGGGTTATAATCGGGGCTTGCGATCTGTAAAGTGAAGACAGCGATCATACATACTTCTTAGGGTTCTGGTGAACAGGACATGGTGCCAAGTGCTTAGAAAGTTCCTGGCAGGTAGAGTCTAATAAACATGCAGGATTATGATGCCGTGGTTGATTCTGCTTGGGGAATAAAGTAGGTTCAATCAGAGCTATACTATTTGGGTCCAAAATGAGACAAGACTAGAACGAGAAAAAGTTGCTTTTGTGGTTCATAAATGAGCACTGAAGGCAGTTTGGGGAGCCCACAGGTTGGCTCAGCAGCGGTGCTGACGGGGGGCATCCCGGAGGCCGTGGACCACAGGGCCCCCAAGCAGGCAGGGGTGCTGGTGCTTGAGGCCTGTGTGCGCTGACCTCCCGTGAGGCCTGTGAGTGGATGCGACTTCCCCAGCGCCCAGGTCTCACGTCGCCTCCCCAGTTACCCGGAGATAAGTTTCGAGATCTAGCACACACTTCTCGCTGCGTCGCCAAAGCAGCCCCTCTCACTGACCTGCCAGATGACAGTGCCCTGGGCTGTGACCTGACCTTCAGAACAGGTGAAAAGATCATCTCGGAAAATCCATGTAGATGCCTGCGCTGCTCAGCTCTGAAAATCTTTAAGGGCCTTTATGGTAACATATGTACCCTTAACTCAGCACACCTTCTGGAAAAGGGACTCTGCCTTGCCAGGTAACTTGATGCCCACTCCACCCGAGGGTCAAGGCTCAGCCCTGGCCAGCTCGGTGAACTGTCTGAGGCCGTGCCCTTGGCCCGCAGAAGGCTTCCGTGAATGGGCACTGTAGGCAACCCCCCCAACCCCCGCCACCAAGATGCTGCTCTCAGAACTGCTTGGGGCCCTGGGCCCATCTTCAGAGTGGCGGCTCCCCAGGACAGATGCTGGGACAGGAAGGGCAGATGGCCTGACGTTGCCCTCTTACCCACTGTCATCCCAGCACAGAAGGGCTCCAGACAAGAGGCCCAAAGTTCCCTCTTACTGCCTTTGACTGTCATTTTCATAGACAGACAGACAGACAGATAACTGATAACGGACAGATGATTGGTAACAGGTAGGTAGGTAGGTAGGTAGGTAAGTAAATAAATAAATAGACAGGGTGCAGTTCAATGAAATAAGGAGTTGACCTTGTGTAATTCTTTATCCCCACACCAATACTTTGTATATTTGTAAAACAAGTGTAGATCATCAGTAAATAGCTGTTATTTTTTCTGTTGTGATCTCTCTTACAATTATGTGCTAGTTGTTTTCCTTTCTCTCACCTTTGAATAAATATCGACAAAGCACCTAATATGTGCTGAGGGTCCTGACAGCCTGACTCCAGTCCAATAACCCAGATTTGGCTCAGGTCATCCCCGCTCAGGTACCCTGGGGGTCTCCTCTCACTGAACTACTCACCGATTTTCCGACCACTAGAACTCGCTGCCCTCTCTCACCTCTTGCTACTTTCTCTGTCTAATAGCCTTTGTTTTATCTAATCCTGGCAAAGCTCATTCATCCCTTAGACCTCTATCAAAGATCACCTCCTCTCTGAAGCCCACCCTGATTGGTTTCCCTTCTTTAGAACTATTTTTTATTTATGCATACAAGCTGGGGTACAGGCCAGAGGCGCGGGGCAGTGAGAGGGTTCACCAGAGACAGAGTGGGGAGCAGAACAGGCAGATGGACAGAAATACACTGCTGAGGGGAGCAGTGGGCGAGGCAGGAGAGGTCTGCCACACCATGTGTGAATCTCCCCAGCCGGGCGTCGAACTCACGCCTCCACTGACGAAAGCTCTACAGCGCAGTGCTTAACTGCTGTGCCACCAGGGAGGCCCCCTTCTTTAGAACTTTTATCACATTATTCCCTAGTTATTGGTCATGGGTGATTCTCCTATAACATAAGCTCCTCTTTAATGATTTTATTCTTTCTACCCACCTTGGCATCTTTGCCACCTGTTAGGTCCTCAGTTCATTCTAGTGAATTCTAGTGAATTCTATATTCATTCTAGTGAATAAACGAGCATGCTAAAATGGAGAAGAGATACCAAAAGGGGAAAATAAAAGAAGTCCAGGTGACAAATGTTGCCCCCTTCCTAAATGTGTGTGGCATTTGCTTTGGTGCTACGTAGGCATAAGCGTCACTGTCTCCCTCTTCATGTGCTGTCCATGCATTTCCACCAGCACCAGATTGTTTTGGAATGGACTGTTTGGTCAATATACTTTCTCCCTTTCCCCACAGTACCTGCTCCCAAGTAGCTGTGATCAGTTTTGTCGAGACAGACCACACTGGGATTGCCTCACGAGAGCCTGCTGTCCTTGGCTCCTGGGTGCTGATCTGCCAAGGGATTGAGGCAGATTTCCACTCTCACTGTTAAGAATGAAGAGAAAAAACTGGAGGTTGAGAAAGCCTGATGAGTACAAACCATCTCCCAGAAATCCCAGACTTTTCCAGGACTAACAAGCAAACAAGCTGACACAGGCGACTGCTAATTGGTCCCTGCTCCCAACTCACCCTCCCTGAGTCTTCACTCCGGCTGTATCTGAGAGCGAGACCTCTGGGTGTTTGCTGTGACCTGTTGGTCTGGTCTTGCTGAGAAGCCAATAGTTAAACTTCTGCCCCAAAGAGCTGAAGTTTCTCTGTGACATGAGCAGGCGTCGTTAAAATTTCCTCTCTGAAAATGAGAGCAAATGTTGGATAGGAAGATGGAAAAGTTTGTCTATGAAAGATGCCTATCAAATCCTGGGTCAAAATACGGAGGAATGTTAAAAGTTGCAAATGGAAAATACTGTTAGCAAAGCTTCCCAGCATGCAGGTCTTTCTGGTGGTGTTAATAGTCCTGTGGGTCCTTAAAAGACAATGTACGCAATTATCGAACCAGAACATGTTCTAAAGATCCTATTAGAACACACTTGGGGAATTCGTAATAATGTATGGATGTTCTCTCTCTCTCTCTCTCTCTCTCTCTCTCTCTCTCTCACACGCACACACACACACACACACACACACACACACACACACACACACAGAGCTTTATGAGCCATCATAAAAAAAAAAAGCTGCTTCCGCTCTCCAAATTCTTACCTACTTATCTGGGAAGTACCCTTCATACCATTCGACTCCCCCAAAATCCGCCAAGCTCCTAACTCCCCAAACACCAGTCTCAGATTGCTCTGGGCTTGTTTCTTGGCCATGGTGGGCTGGTGCTTCCCTTGTATGTGCCCAGCTCCGTGAGTCTCCAGGGCCATGGGAAACTGTTCTATGTCGTGACTGCGCAGATTAGTTCCTGATTCTCTCTCGCGGTGAAAGCTTGGCTCGCAGTCCCGCGGTCAGGATGCTCGTGTTCCTGCTGACTTCTTAAAGCAATTGTTTGCTTGGTGGCTTCTTGAACAGTTGCCATCTGACCCAGTCTGAAGTTTCAAGGTGAGTGAGGCCTCCCCTCTAGAAAGGCGCTCCAGCTGCATCTTAAAATGGTCCCCCTATGTTAACGTTGACATTGCCATCTTTGAAGAAATGCTGTGAGAATTATTTTATTCACTGTAAAGCAATTGTAAGGAGCATTTGTTTTTCATCTTTTTTTTACAATTAAATTTATTTATTTTCTTCATCGTTGTTCATTTTTGGACAGTATTTGGTTTCTCGCCTCAGGTATGGTCCCTGTAGCTCCCCCACCACCACGGCCCCCACAATCCATCAGCACTGTCCCTGTGCTCTTCCCTCCCCTGTTTTGACTCCCCTCTCCTCCCCTCCCCTGCTGGATGCTTCAGACCCATGATCAGCTTGTGAGTTTTATAGAGAACACTTATTCTTGTTCTTAGTAATTGCCATTGATTACTGAGCAATTACGTTGTGCCAGGTGCATGCATCTATCAGTTCAGAAAATCTTACAACACTCTGATTTATATCTGATGAGTCCATTTTAGAGCTGAGGAAACTGAGGCTGATAGAAGTGACATGACTTGCCAAAGTCACATGTGTAATAAAGAGTGGGGCAGGATTTGAACCCGGTTTATCTGGTGCTGAAGCCCTTGACCACCAGCCTCCAGAAGCAGTTTGGGGACATCCAAATTGCAATTCACACTCTTCCTAAGCAGTCAGCACTCATGCCCCTACACCCACTCATCTGCACCCCAACATTCAGCCTTCTTCCTCTGACTCAAGAGAGACAAACCAACACAAGAAGATTCACAAGACTCAGTCTTCAAGTTGTTTTCATTGGGCCAAATTCTTTCCCAATTTGCAGAATGTTCTTTTTGTAGTCCTAGAGCCTAATGTGCTTCTCTATATCACGCTCTTCTCCTCTTTGTAAAGTCCCAACTTCCTTTTACCACCATTCCTTTGTCATTGGACAAATTCCCCGGGGACATAGCACCAGCTCCATGCACAGATGGACACCAATCTTCTCTCTAGGCCTCTGGGCTGGGGCAACACCCCTAATCCACACAGCTCAGGAGGGAGATGTGAAGGGAGGGGGATTCATCTATATTCTGAACACTTTTCATGTTGGCTAATGGATCACAAATAACCATAATAAATCTTCTAAAATGTTCTAACTTCTTTTCTATTCCCAAAGGGTGTATATCCCTTGCCCCTTACTAATAGTATAATTTCAAAAAGTCATTCTTTCGCTACTTCCCTGTCCAAGTATTTGAAGTTCATGCTAAAAAATTGGTTGCATATTATTTATCCTCTTTGGAAGGTCCTCAGATTGACTTTTTGCTGGTGGGGAATAAAAGTAATAGTGCTGTGAAGCCCTCCTGAAAATACATGTTCACCAAGATTGCTATTCTTCATAATAGAAGAACATACGCATATCGGACATTTGAAATTTCACTCTCTTAATTTTGCACATGTTCTTTAAGCAGGTGAAAAACAAATATTTACCAGTGGTAGCCTGTAGGTCATGAAGTTACAGACAGTGGGGCATCAGATTAAGAATGATCTTCTCTGTGAAACAGAGAAATATATCCGCATATACACACAGTGGAATACTATTCAGCAATGAAAAGGAGATATAATCCTGCCATAATGCAGCAACATGGATGGACCAAGAATGTATTATGCTTAGTGAAGTAAGTCAGGTAAAGAAACATAGTATGATTTCACTCATGTGTTACATAAAGAAATCAAACAAATGGATGAACTAAACAAAATAAAAATAAACTTTTAGATTATAAGGCCAGAAAGAAAAACTGGACAAAATTATTTGGTGAGTAATTTGTGAATAATTTTAATTATTCACAATTATATGTCGAAGGATAGAATTGGACATTTAATGGTGAACTTATGTAATCTATACACATTGCTTTTGATGATACCTGAGTCTTATAGAATGTTTTCATGTGATGCTACTTCAATACAAAAAGAAAAAAAGTGTCTAAAGGAAAATACAAGAGATAGTAATAGTTATGCATTTATATTTTTAAACACAGAATGTGTACATACCATAAAGCTGGCTCTTTAGTTGACTATACAATAAGGTGGTAGTTAAGCAAAAGGATCATAGGGTATAAAGTAACAAAACACAGGAGGAAAAAAAAAGGAGAAGAAAAGGTCCTCTTTTCCATCAACTCACTGTGTGTCCATTAGAAAATCACATCACCTCTGCGATGTTGTGTTGTGCTGTGTTTAAGTCAGGCTGGATTAAATCATTTTTGACTCCAAGACTTTCCTTCTAGATTATTGTTCTCTCCCTGTTCTCTTGGGTTATTTGTGGTGTTTGTACTTGCAACATGCACCCAGAAAACTCCGCAGGCAGGACGCAACTGCAGGAGACACCGGCAGACAGTAAGTTAGTGTCGCTGGATTCTGTCCGGATCATTTCAGCAAAGTTAGCGCAGTGTTTTCTCCCCCTCCACTGTGACATTTGTCTACATGGTGAAAATCTAACTCTGAGAAATGATGTCGAAGCCCCCAGATGCTTGTCTCTGGGCCTCACAGGGGGACAAAGAAGTAGTCACACAGTGCTCATTAATCCACGTGGAAATAAAAAAGATTAGGCAGCACAGACACTGTGACCGCTGGGAAAATGACAGAAATAAAGATCATTACATGCATCTGCTTTTCCAGGGGGAAGAAATGGAGATAAAGCCTTAAGTCTTTAATAAGGCTCGAAATTAAAACTGGGATTAGTGCCTAAAGAGCCTGTATAAGAAGATGTAGATGACACTCCTGCTTAAGTCTTGCTGGTGTGATTTCTAGAACGCCTTCATAGCTCATCATCTTTATCACCAGCTTCTCTGGTTGAAGGAAATCACTGCTGCTCTCAGGTCTGCAGCCTTCCCTGAGACAGACCCACTCTGCCTCCGACTGTGCTTCTTTAAAAGTATGTATTTATTCTACGCTCTTTCCAAGAGGCCTCTGCAGAGTTGAGGGGTGTGAATCTCTGAATTTCAGTGGAGCTTTGAGGTCTGGTCTTGTCCTGTGATGCACAGAGAAGGTAGCCCCTATGAGGGGTGACTGAGGGGCACACATACAGGCAGGGGAGGAGAGGGTTAGAGAAGGGACACCCCCAATTTAGACATCTCAGATTCTCCTACGAGGTGCATGGTGGCTTACAGAAGGCCGTTAAAATGAAACTGTGCCACTTGGCTGAACAACTGTCATGGGCTGAATATGGCCAAGAAAAAAATGTCTTGAAGGCCTGAGTCCCAGCACCACAGAAGGTGGTCTTATTTGGGCCTCTCTGGTGCCTCAAGGGGTTGAGTCTCGGCACTATGAAGCTATCAGCAGCTACTACAGCACGAGTTCGATCCCCGGCCAGGGAGCTTCCCACATGGCGCAGCAGACCTCTCCGGTTTTGTCCGCTGCTCCCCTCAGCAGTGTACTTCAGTCAATCTGCCTGTTCTGCTCCCCACTCTCTCTCTGGTGAATCCTCTTAGTCCCCCTGCCCCCCGAGCCCCCCCCCCCACACCTCTGGCCTACACCCCAGCTCTTGTATGCATAAATAATTTTTTTAAAAGGTGGCCTTCTTTGGATACAGGGTCTTTATAGAAGTGATCAAGTTAAGATGGGACCTCTCGGGTGGGTCCTAATCCAGAACAGCCTAAGAGGCATAAAAGCTAGAAATGTGGACCCAGAGTCAGATACACACAGGGGACGACACTTGAAGAGACTCAGGGAGAAGGTCGTGTGAGGGTGAAGGACTGTGGTGGAGGTGATGAAGCTACAAGCCACAAGCCTCAGAGACTGACGACAAGCTGCCAGCATCTCGGCAAGGAGCCTGGCGCGGTTCTCCCGTCCAGGCCTCAGAAGGAACCAGCCGCCACAGCCTTGAGCTCAGACTTCCAGCCTCCAGAGCCGGGAGCCCGCAAGGGTCTGTCAAGTTAGGCTCCCTGTGATCCCTTACGAAGTCAGCCCCAGGACGCAGACACCCCCAGAGTGTAACCGCAACCCCACATTGAAGCCCGGAACCCCACAGCTGTGCTCACTTAGCGAACAGTCGCCTTTCAGGATTGGGAAATGAGTCAGGACAGGCGGCCCTGGAAGGTCCAGACGAGGGTGGGAGCGAAGGGCACAGCAAAGGGAGAGTTGCTGAAGGGGGCTTGGGGTACCCAACCCCTAAGCCCAGGTCACGGCGTGGGGGGCACAGGGAGTTGAAAACAGCCCAAAGGGAAATTCAGGTGGGTGTTAGCAGTAACCTCTCCCTACATCACTTTCCTGAGGCTGACAACACTGGGTTTTACCCATGTTTGACTTTGCAGTTAACTATGGTTTTTCAAAATTGATCATACTTAATAGCACAACCTAACGGATTATCGACGCTCTCCTCACCCACCACCGTTAACTATTCGTGAGAACCACCAAGGCCAAATTTCCCACGACCCCTGTGGCTTGCGTTTTATACTGACCACGGAAGTTGTGGCGTCCTGTCACAGAGTAGATAGGAGCACGGAGGGTGCACAAGGCAAGGAAGCGGAAAGAGCATTCCTGGGCCCGGGTGGGGACCCTGGAGAGAACTCTGGGGGGTGACAAACCCCTGGGCGAGCACGAGAACTGCTGAGAATGGCAGCTTACCCTCTTTTTAAAGAAATAGCAGGGTTCTACGATTAATACTAAGAAATGTTGATTGACACATGGCCCAGAGTCACCTGACATTTCTGCCGAGATCTGAGGTCATTTCTCCGGAGAGCTCGCCCAGCCCACTCGCTTCCCCTGCAGCCACTGCAGCAGCACCTGTGATTTAATAATCGTGATTGTCGCTGGGGTCAGCCATCAGAGTCCTTCCTTAAAACAAACAAAAGGATATAGCCAATGTGTTTGCTACTGCGTTCCTTGCTGGGAAGGGCCAGGCAAAATGCCTCTTGTGGCATAGCTGGAAGAAAAGAGAAGCCATCAAAGGCAGGGAGGCCAAGGGGGTACCGACACAATTAACTTCCAGCCTTCTGGGCTTTCAAGTGAAGGAAGCTGGTTGTAGCAAGTGTCTCTTTTGCAAAACTGCCAACTTATTAGAGATGCTCCAGGGACCCTGAGCACAGGGAGGCAGTCCCAGGGCTGGAAACTCTTGCATTGACTTGAATTTA
Source organism: Scalopus aquaticus (assembly GCA_004024925.1). NCBI lineage: Eukaryota > Metazoa > Chordata > Mammalia > Eulipotyphla > Talpidae > Scalopus > Scalopus aquaticus. The sequence goes on from PVIJ01005328.1 coordinate 28,362, forward strand.
GAATCAAGTTCATATGGTTTTTACCCCAATGAGAATCATATTCCCTAGCTTACGTTTTACAAGAAAGTTTAAACCATCCAGGAACCAACTGTCATAAGACAGAGACTTAGCACTTTATTTTTTATGTTCATCATGGGGAGTGGGGAGCACTCTTCTCATTTTCTATTACTTGATTAATGCAAGAGCCAATCCCCCCGCCCCGCTCCTTTCTCTCTCCCCATTATCCCCCGTAACTATCTAACCCCTTTTGTCTTTCTTCTGTGCTGAGAGTACTTCTTTCCAAAGTCAATGCCTACATCTTAAGGCTACTGCTCTTTGAATATTGGTAGACCTGAACCTATGTGGCTAGGTATAGAAACTCCCATCATCCCAGGAAATTCCCTTGTGTCTCTTTCTGGTCAACCAGTTCTATTCTCATATCTACCACCAGAGATCATCTTTCCTGTTTTTAAACCCACCTTAATAGAATTATAAAACACATATTCTTTTGCGTTTGGCTTCTTGTTTTCAACATAATTTATTTTCAGACCCATCCACGATGTTGTAATGTTCCCTTTTAAAATACATAGCATGATTTTTTTATCCATTTTCTTGTTGAGTTTCCATTTATGACAAATAAAACTCCCATAAAATTCTTGGACACATCTTTTTGTGGACATATGCACCATTTCTCTTGGGCATGTGCCTAGAAGTGAATTTTTCTCCTCATAAAAGAGAAACATGCTTAACTAAGATTGTATTATTTTATGCTCCTACCAACAACTTATAGTTGTCAACACTTAGTACTGTCAGTCTTGTAATTTTAGACATTTTGGTGAATGTGTTGTAATATCTCCTGTGGTTCCATTTCCATTCCCCATTGTCTGATGATATTGAACACATTTGCATGCATTTCTTAATCATTTGGAGATCTTCCTTTGCAAAGTGTTTATAAGAGATTAGAGATTTTGTCCATTTTAATGAACTTTAGTTATTAATTTTTAGAAATTCTATTTTCTAGCTAAAGTTCCTTTCAGATTTATGCTTCTTGAATATTTTCTCCCACCTGTAGCTGAACTTCTAACTTTCCTAGTGATATTCCTTTGGGCAAGAAGAGTTGTTTGGGGTTTTTCTATATATAATTTTTAAAAATTTTATTCGTGCATAGAAGAACTGGGGTGTAGGCGAGAGGTCGGGGGGGGTTGAGAATATTCACCAGAGACAGAGTGGGGAGCAGACTAGGTCACCTCAGGGGAAGAAAGGAAGAAGGCTGGAAGGGAGAGAGGGGAGGGGAGAGAAGAGGCTAAAAATCAAACTGGAACAGGTTACAAAAGGCTTTTCAGTGTCCTAGTAAAAAGTTTGGACTTTCTGTTGTCAATGGGGACAATAGATGTTAGTGGTTTGATAGGGGAAGTGATAAATGACGCATGACCAGTTCTGTGCTTCTGTGTTAGGTTGGTAGGCAGATAGATGACATACAGACAGACAGATTTATACCTTCATACATGACAGGTGACTAGAGATAGGAATGATAGACATATATAGACATATATATCATATATAGATGATAGAGAGGTAGAAATGTTATAGATAGATTAAGAGAAATGATAGGTGATGGATGGATGGACGGGCGGACAAGATGAGGAAAAGGTGGCCATAGAAAGAGATGGAGGGGCCTCCCTGGTGGCGCCGGGCGGTTGAGCGCTGCGCTGTGGAGCTGTCGGCAGCGCGCGATGAGGGTTCGATGCCCAGCCGGGGAGAATCCCACATGGCGCGGCAGACCTCTCCTGCCCCGCCCGCTGCTCCCCTCAGCAGTGTATTTCTGATCTGCCTGTTCTGCTACCCACTCTGTCTCTGGTGAACCCTCTCGCCGCCCCACGCCTCTGGCCTGTACCCCAGCTTGTATAAAATAAAAAAAAATCTTAAAAAAAAAAAGAGATGAGAAGGAAACAGGGTGAGAATGGAATGAAGCTGGGGGTAGGGGTAAGCACAGGGATATATTTCTCCCCTGGGCATTAAGGATGGGCAGAGGCAGAATTATTTGCTCCCTCTCTTTTCCTTCCAATGTTCTGCAGATGTCTCAGGGCAGAGCAGCCCTGGTGCCCCTTGTTGGCACAGCTCAGCCTGGCGACTGGAGGATGGGGGTATAGAAGCAGCAGGGGCCATGCAATCGGCCACTCACCCCGATGGATGCCCAAGCCGAGACTCAGATCCCCCAGCAGCCCTGCAGAGAGCCGCTAATCACCGCAAAGCACCCCCAGCAAATGAGGGTTTTGTCTCGTGTTTTGCCTTCGGCAGTCTGGCCCAGGCTGGCTTCGGTTTCCAGCCCTCGCGGTGAAGACAGGTTGGGTGTAAAGGTGATTTGGAGGAGGGACAAATCCCGCAGGTAGCGGCCACCTCGCGCACAATGGCCAGCAGCAGGAACGCCAGCTCCCGCCGCGAGGGGCTGAGCCGCCTGGGAGGGAAGTGACCAAGGTCAGTGTTGGGGACGCAGCATCTGCAGCGAAGCCTCCGCCCCATTCTCCTCCTGTGGTCATTGTTACTTTCCACTGACCAGCTGCCTGCAGGCTCCGGGCAGAGACAAAATGGGTAACACAGCCGCCTTTCAGCGGAGATTAATGCCTGAAATGAGCCACACCTCTGAACAATCGCGTCCTCTAAGAGGGGCAGCGCTGAATGGCCAGGGAGCCCATTGACGACGCCTGTGCAGGAGGTGAAGGCCTGAGCAGGGAAAGAAAAGTCTCACACTGCCAGCCCCTCCAACCTAGCGCGGACCCCTCTCCTCACCCAGCCTTCCCTCCTGACTGCCCATTTGGCCCATGTTGCCCTCCCCCAGAATCTCTTTTATGTGCAGGGACTTGGGCAGCGGCTTAAAATTCAGGGACCTGCTACTGTAAGTCATATCGCGGCGGCGGCGGCTGATCGCATTAGTACCATTATCTGCGCAACTTCGCGACTTGACAATTAGTCACTATCATTCACACTGTGCAATCAGCTGTTAAATCCTCATTTATGCTGATTTGAATATGAATGTGCTGTTCAATAACATGTTAGATTGCCATGTTTACAAATATACTCCAGGTATTTAGAAATTTAGATGATGCAAAACATACTGTTTTCGTTCCGCCCGGTGCCAGTTTTAATAGCTTAAGCCTATTTATCAGTCACTTAGCAATTCCTTTCACATACTTCTGTTTCCTCTCTCCTACCCCTCTCAAGCAAAACTGAAATATGCTCTTTTTCGTTTGTTTGCTCTGTGGCTGTATTAAACTAGTCATCTTCACGTCGGGGCTTAATTAGCAGTCACCTCGATGCTGGGTTTCCTCTCCGATGCCTCCAGATCTAATTCCTGCCTCTTTTAGACGCAGACAAAACCACAAATGGGAGAAAGAAATGGAAAAAATGGTCTCTGCAGCTGCTGTGTTAAATATCAAGTTTTTGTAGAAAGCACAAAGGGGAGAAAGGAACATATTTTTGAATGAAGGTGAAAACGAAGAGGATCTAGGACACTTGATTGTAACCTCCTGCAAGGAAAACGAGGTGTACTGAAGAGCAGCGTTTCTAAACCTGAACAAAAGTGCATTTAATCACCTGGGGGTTCCCCAGGACCTGAAGCTGCTGGTCAGTGAGCAGGGCAGGGGCTGAGATACTGGGGTCCAGGCATCTCCCAGAGGCTGTCACCCTGGATTCTAAAACATACATAACACACCCACCTTCCACTACTATCTTCATAGTGCACTTGATTTAAAAATCAGGCTTGACGATGCCACTTCTGATGTTCACCCAAAAGCACGGATAAGAGGGTCTTGAAGAAATACTTGTACACCCATGTTCACAGCTGCACCATGCAGAATAACCAGAAGTGGAAGCAACCCCAGGGCCCAGTAGGGGCAGCGGGTGAATGAGATGTGGCGTCCACACACGATGGGGTATTATCCAGCCTTTAACAGGAAGGGAATTCCGACACAGGCTATGCCATGGATGAACCTTGAGGGCATTACACTCAGTGAAAACAGCCAGACACAAAGAACGAATATTGTAGGGTCCCACTTCAGTGAGCTTGGGAGAGCAGTGAAACTCACAGAAACAGGAAATAGAATGGTGGATGCCAGGGATGGCAAAGAGGAAGGAATGGGAGTTGTTTAATGGATATCAAGTTGCCGTGGTACAACATAAAAATATTCTGGAGAGTGGCTGCAGAACAATGGGAATGCACTTATTGCTGAACTCTGCACTTAAAAATGGCTAAGATGGTAATTTTTATGTTATGGCTGTTTAACCATAATTTTTACATTTTTTAATAGATTGGAAAAACTAATCTTGGTTTTAGAGACATTATACAACCTTTTTTTCCTACCAAGACAGATATGTTACAGCTGATTCTTGTTTAATTCTTTGATGTGCTGGTCATATTGATATATCACCAGCCCTGACACCAGCTAGGAAGGCAGGAATCCATTTTTTCTTCCATGCTCCCTTGTTCTTCGTTCAAAAGTCTGCACCAGTAAGTGCCGCATTCTGATCAGCATTCACTTCTTGTGTGTCTCTCCATCGATCTCCCTGGAGTGTGAGGTTTTGAGGGAGATGTTTGCCCACGGTGGTATCATAATCTTGGCTGCGTGACCTTCAGGCACAGCTTCTCTCCTCCTTCCCGACAGGATCCTCACTTTGTTCATATGTCCCTCCTCCTCCACTTTGATCACACGCTTGGGGAGGCGGCTGCCTGGAACAGGAGCCACGGACAGTTCAAGTCAGTGGTGCTTGGTGCCTCACCGGTCACTTTGAGGCCAGTGGGAGATAAGCAAGCTCTGTTGAGGGGCGTCAGGAAAGATTGCCTTTGCTCATAAAAAAAGACGCAAGGAAGAAAGTCTTCTCTTACTTTAGTTGCCTAACTTAAGCCTACAACCTGATGGCACAGAAAATGAAAACCAGGCCACCAGTTTTTGAGGGAAGGAAGTTTAAAGCAAGGTCGCCTGGTCACTGGAGGCAAGGCTTTCATCAGTCTCCTTGAGAATGGGGCTTTGGGCAGTGTTTGCAAAGTGTCCAAGTTGGTAGAGTCTGGTCGCTTTCTGCTAAATCGGGGTGTACTCAAATTTGGGTCCAGAAGTGCAACAAAACAGTACACCCGTCTCTTCTTAACGTTGTCCATTCAACCATGCGTCGCGCATCTTAGTTCCATCTTCACGGCTGTTTTTCAGTCCTGGAAATGAGAAGTCACCGACAGGCCAACGAACACTCTCTTGAGCCTGTGCTCGGAAATAAAACTTGTCAACTTTTGAAAAATTGTTTTCTCCCCTAGTTTAAAATGAGTAGCGGCATTTCTGTCCCGTTGTTGCAAACCCACCCTGTTGTTCTCGAATGATAAGCAGAAAGAGGAAAAGACCATCCCAACCATCACAGCTTCACTTACTGGGAAGTTGTTTGTGGGGAGAAGACACAGGGAACAAATGCCACCATTTTGACAGCAGTCTGAGGTAAAGCCGGCAGCGCAGAAGGATCTCTGGTCTCGGAAAAGAATAGTGTTTCGTGTTTTAATGGTTGAATTGGCGTTTTCTGTCCCTTGCAGCCTTTCAAACCACCTTATGGGATGCCAACATCTTGCAGGTAGGAGGTGGGCTAAATTAAAGTAGAAAGACAGGTCTGGCTCATTGCTCTTAGAAGGCCCCTCAGGTAGCACGACCACTATCAGCGATGATTTTGCTTATTTGTTTGCTTGCCTGTTCATCAAAGGAATCTCCATGGACTACTTTTCCTCGAAGACGTTTATGTAAAATGCCATTCTGTTTACAAAGTTTCTTTTCACTTTGCCTTTTGACAGACCTGTGTCTCATAAGAGCAACGTTTGGGAGCAAGTCATCGTAATGGCTGATGCTTATTGAGCACTTATTTTATGCTGGATGGTATATTTAGTTAATCCTCAAAACAGCCCTCAGATTGATTCTATAATCACTCTCCTTCTACGATAAAGAAATGGAGGCACAAAAACCTTAATCCTCTTGCTCAGGGCCACGCATCTATGAATGTGTGGGGATGGGGTTTGAACCCAAACAGCTGGCTTTACCTTGATGCTCTAAGGCGACACTTTCGTTGGGGGCATCCTGACATTCCTCGGTTCCAATAACTGCAATTCATTCCCTAGAGGGTGGTAGAAGAATTGCAACAGGACTAAAATCTCCTTAAGACTCAAATCATATTAACCTCGGACCTAATGCCGTCAGTGGCCTCTTATGGATGTTCTAGTTAACGTCCAAATGGCCTGTCCTGCTCGCAGCCTCTGCCTGTGCTGGCCCCTACTCCACAGTCGTTTCAACACTGTTCTCCTCCTGCTGGATTCTCTGGCTTGCAGTCTTCTTCCAGCTCCTCTAATATATTCCGTCTTTTTCATCTCAGGACCTTTGCACCTGCTGACGATCATTCTTTCTGGACCTTCCCCACCCTCCCAGACATACACATGCACACACACCCCTTGCCCTTGGGTAACTTCTACTCATCCTTTCACATCTCAGTTGGAATATTTTCCTTCCTGAGAGAATCCTCTGCTGTTTGTCCTGCTGGTTTCCCTCCCCTCTTGTCTGTGTCACAACATTTACCAGAATTTATAATGTTTTCGGTGCGTGTGATTTTCTCTTTGTCTCTGTCCTCCCCAAGGAGAGGATCAGCACCATGTATGTGGTGTCATGTTGTCAGCAGTGTATCCTGAGTAACAGACACATCATAGGCAAACACAGGGAAACACTCGGGGAAAGGAGGGAAAAAGGAAATTGAGAGGGAAAGAAAAAGTTGGAAGGGAGGAAAGGAGGTGAAGCTGGGGAAAGATGAGAAGAAATGAAGGAACTGTGAGGCATCGGTGAGTTGCCATATGCATTTTCAAGTTTTCATCACTGTGCGATCTCTCAGGTAAGCAAGGGACACACCTGAGCAACAGCTGGTCCCTCTCCCTCCGCCTGCCTCCCTCCCTCCCTTCCTTTTCCTTCCTCACTTGCTTGCGTCTTTCTTTCCTTTCTCCTTCCCCTCTTCCTCCTTTTCTTCATACATATGCATGTATACATGAATACATTCCTATTTGAAAATAGGAAAAAGCCATAAAACAAAAGTAAATTACTAAATAAAACCAGTATTGAAAATTAAGTTATCCTTTTATGGAGAATCGTGAGATTCTTCCTCCTTATATTCCCTTTCATTCCTCTCCACTTCAGTGCCATCATACCAATCAAGTCAATATAATAGAACGAGGCATTTAATTCAAAGAAAAGCAACTAGACAAAAAGAGATTTTTCTCTTACAGGATAAAGGGCTATAAAGAAATTGTGTCATGGAGACTAGAGATTTACTGCTCAAACGTTATCCTGTAAGTGAGTTTTGATAGAACTAGTGAGTAGATAGAATGATAGGGCACTATTTGTTTTTTCAAAGATTTATTTCTTTATGCATACAAGAACTGGGGTGTAGGCCAGAGGCTTGGGGTATTAAGAGGATTCACCAGAGACAGAGTGGCGAGCAGAACAGGCGGACTGACTGAAGTACACTGCTGAGGGGGCAGCAGGTGAGGCTGGAGAGGTCTGCTGTGCCGTGTGGGAAGCTCCCTGGCCGGGGATCGAACTCATGCTGCAGTGGCTGTGGACAGCTTCATAGGCTGAGACTTAACCTGTTGCACCACTAGGGAGGCTCGATAGGGTAATATTTAAGCAAACAAAAAACATTTAAAGATGAGAACCAGTAGAGGGCCTCCCTGGTGGCACAGCGGTTAAGCGCTGCGCTGTGGAGCTGTCGGCAGCAGCGATGCGAGTTTGACGCCCGGCCGGGGAGAATCCCACATGGCATGGCAGACCTCTCCTGCCTCGCCCGCTGCTCCCCTCAGCAGTGTATTTCTGTCTATCTGACTGTTCTGCTCCCCAGTCTGTCTCTGGTGAACCCTCTCACCGCTCCACGCCTCTGGCCTATACCCCAGCTTGTATGCATAAATAAATAAATCTAAAAAAAAAAAGATGAGAACCAGTAGAATGTAGAATAATCTTTAAAAAGCAACAGCATTTCTAACACTCTCAGTCATTTTAAAATAGAAAAAATAAATTCATTCCAGAACATGTCCAGCTGCATAGGAAATGTGACTATACTCACATACTGCCTTAAAACTTATTTTTCAGAGCATTGCCTTAATAATTATAACTAAGATGATATTCTTAGCTACAAAAAATTCTAGCTACAACATTGAAGTCATTTCCTAGGTTTAAAAACACAAAGAAAATCTGTACATTAAATATGGAAAATGCTTTATTTCTTATTTGAGTCATTTTCAAATTCATTTCAAATTCAGAATATCATGAGTTCATCACCTGATGTAGCAACAAGACTCACGGAACAGAGAGGGAAAGGAAGGAAGGGAAGGAGAGCAGAGGGAGTTTACACATCAACTCAGTATTTCATTCACTAGTATTCCCCTGAGGTTGTACGTGTATTTTCCAATACCTCCAGTCCAAATCATTTGGAGAAATGTCCACTTGGAACCCTCTTTTCTGTGCTGGTTCTGCTTGGCGGCAGGTACACTGGGTCAGCGGTCACTTCGGCGTGTGTGCCACATACCATGATAAAGGCTAGACTCAAAAAGGACTTTGTAGGTTATCAAGTGTTTATTTTATGGATGAGAAACTGAGTTTTGGATAATTTAAGACACTTGACAAAGTCACAGAGCTTTAATTCACTTGAAAACCTGTGAGAATGAAAAAGGGAATGTTCATGTCTACTGCACTGAATTATTCAAAGTGTGTCATTCTTATTTATTGGAGCCCCTCAATCATTTATTCCACAAATATTTACAGAGTACCTAGTATGTTCTAGGTGCTGCTTAGGACATAGCAATGAACAAAACTGTCAAAAATCACCACCTCTTTGGTGCTCGTGTTCCAGAAATTCAATATAGTTTCAAATCCTGATTGTTTTCCATCCAGAAGTTGCTATTTTAACATTTCTCAGAAACCACCCAATTAGAGTCAAAGATGTTGAACAAATGCTCTACTGACATCATTTGATGAGTGAAGGAATTACAAATATGAGTCAATTTTATTGATTACAAAGAGAAAATGAAGCAGTTTACATTCATGGTTTGTTTTTGGGTTTTTTTCGGAAAGAGAAATTAAACCCCATGAAAAAGCAATGTTCCAACATGACATCCAGATTCACCAGCTATGTCCCCTAAAGCAGAAGAAACAGAGGGCAAGACTGTTAGAAATAAGAGAGAAGAAACCTAAAAGCATTTTAAAGGCTTTACATACAGGATAAAAAAACACTAATTCTTGGCAAGCATCCTGGCAGCTTGCAGAATGAAACCACTTGCTGCCTGAAAGTGTTTAGCCCACAGCTGTTGGAAATGAAGAATGTCAAAATACACAAAAGTAAAAATCCATGCACACACATCAAAGAAGCCAGGCTCCAGGGGAAAACCAGCGTGGAAGTGATCGTCAGGGCTGGGGCACTAGGGGAGAGGCAGGAAGGGGAGACTCCGGACCACAGAGAAGACCATCCAATTTTGATGCCTAGGCTGTGCTCCTCTTGCCTGTACTGTCGTGGAAATTATCCCAGATGTTTGGAAATTCATGTGAATGGGACACAAAGCCTTTTGTTGTGACTTCATTCTGTATAAGGTGCACCATTTGCTCAAGGCTGAAATCATAAAATCTAAGGCATGGCTCCTTTTTCTTTTGCAACCAAATTTCATATCTACTGCAATAGCAGAAACAGTTATTTTTAAAGCCAAAAGTTAATCTTATTTTATATTTTAATCTTAAAAACTAAATACCATGGGACTCAGCAGTCCCACCTGCGGGCACTCAAACATGAAACCACCAACGAGAAAGATTATATGCTCTACAGTGTTTCTTGCACCACTATTGACAAGAGCTAGGAGATGGATGAAACTTAAATGTCCACTGGTGGAAAACTGGATCATGCAAATGTGGTCTAGCCACACTACAGTATACTATTCAACTGAGAAGGAAAGATGAAATGCTACTGAGGAAAGATAAAATGTTTCCATTTGCAGCAAAATGAAAGGAATTGAAGGCAGTTATGTGTAGTAAGACAATGTCAAATACAGATGGACTGGACTCCAGGATCTTTAATAAAAGTCCTTTTTTATTTTGCTGCAAAAAAGAAAAAAGACAAATATTAGAGACTTGCATAAAGAAGTAAAATGCTTTAAAAAATAGTTGATGGGAATGTAGTGTGGCACCTTCTCAAAATATTAAAAGTAGGTCTAACATATGACCTAGTAATTCCACTCCTAGGTATCTACCAGAAGAAACAAAAACACTAATTGGAAGGGATATATGCACTTCTGTGTTCATTGCAGCATGATTTACAATGGACAAGCCATGGAAACAATCTAAGTGCCCAAAGTAAGATAAGTGGATTAATAATATATGGGTATTATGTGCAATAGAATACTACTCAGTGATTAAAAAGATGAACTCTTGTCATTTGCAACAACATGGATGGAACTGAAGGGTGTAATGTTGAGTGAAGTAAGTCAGAAGGAGAGACAAATATGATGTGGTTTCGCTTACGCTTGGAGTACAGAGAAACAAAGGGTGAGTCAAATCCAAACCAATAATAAACCCTTGAAACCTGTTTGTAGAATTGAGTCTACCAGAAGGGGTGAGAGAGCTGGGAGGGGACCCGATGGACTGTGGTGGAGGACTATGGGTGTCTTGATTGTGTGGTATCATACCTCTGAAGTGTGTGAACCCTGTACCTTTGAATCACACACAATGTTGTAAATCAACGTTAGCTCAATAACTTTTTAAAAAAGTAGCAGACATTAATAAATGAAATTGCTATGGTTATGAGGGAGGGAAGAGGTAGAAAAAGTCAAGGGAATATAAGGAATGGTGGTGGGGAAATTAATCCTATTTAATAAGGGGAAAATATGTATTTGGAGAAGCCAATGTTCTGCAAGTTCATAAACCCCACCAGTTTTTAGTTTGAGTTGAAACACCACATTCCAACCACAGGGGGGCAGCAAATTCTCTCACAGGGCAAGCGCTTTCTGGGGGCTGGTTGAGATTTTGTCACAACTTGGAGAAATGGTGATGGGTTTTCTTTTTCAACTTTCCAGACTTTATGAAATTTGATGTTTATTTTATAATTTCAACAGATGCTTACTAAAGCTAGAATAGAATCAACCTCTTCAAGTGTTGGAGGTGTCAGGAACGTGCTAAAAGTTTGTCCTTTCACTTGAAGTGACAGGCAGGTGACCAAGGAGTGGAGGCAGTGGAGGGATTACCCACAGGCCAACTAAATCACAGAACATATGAAACTTAAGGATTAACATTCTTCTCTTACCTCACCAACGTTTTCAAATAATGCAAGAGATCTTTGTAAGCATTTGGAAAATAGCCTCTAAAATGGCGTATGTTATGTAAGTAAGAAAATAGAAAGGAGAAGGCAGTTGAGCTCTGTGAGTTGTTATGATGAGAACCTGGAGAGATCACAGGACAAACCACAGAAGAGACACAGAGCTGCAGTTTGCAAGAAGCTGACTTAACACAGGTGACTGTGGCAGCCCAGCTCCTCTGGGTGCCCTGCCCCAAAAAGTCAGCTGGTAGGATTCAACTTCCAGAGGACAGCTTGACGACATATATAAAAACGTATATATCCTTTGACTCAGTAATTTTTTTTAAGATTTATTTATTTATGCATACAAGCTGGGGTATAGGCCAGAGGTGTGGGCTGGTGAGAGGATTCACCAGAGTCAGAGTGGGGAGCAGAGCAGGCTGATTGACTGACATACACTGCTGAGGGGAGCAGCAGGGAGACAGGAGAGGTCTGCTGCACCATGTGGGAAGCTCCCCGGCCGGTTATCGAACTCGTGCTGCAGTGGCTCTGGACAGCTTCACAGTGCTGCAACTCGACCCACTGCACCACCAGGAAGGCCCCTGACTCAGTAATCTTCATTCAAGTCTTTATCATGGAGATTTAACCGTAGAAGTATACGAAGGACACAAAGATGTTCATTTCAGCATTCTTTATTTTCTGAAAAACATGGACGCATTGCAAATGGTCCACAAAAAGGGCTTCATTTAATCATTAAGGAATCTCTCTATAAGGCACTCTAATGCTCCTTGAAAGAGACTGTGCATAATAATAATATTCTTTGTTAAGATACACAGCTTACACATCCACAAGAAATGCTATCTGTTAACAATTTCAGCCTATATTTTCCCTTACTTGTTATGATAGAGAGCTGCCCTACCATTGCTGTTTTCAAATCCTGGTATTTCCTTACTCTTTTGACAATAAACAATGGGCAGTCTGTTAGCTAGAACTTGTATCTTGGGGTATTAATTTACGCTTTGTAGTTACTCACAGATGAATATTATTAAGTCATATTTTCCTATTTAGGTCATTGGTACTGTTCCTTTTTTGAACCACTTTGCTCATTTTCCATGAGTATTCAGACCAATTCTTTAAATATTCTTTTAGGATCATCAGTCAACACCATCCATTTTAAAAGACTATCAACATAATTAGTTTTATGACATTTGTTCTTATATTGTTAAACAAGTTTCTTTGCTGTGACCAAAAAAAATCAAAATATGAAACACTAGTATTGCTCAATGTTAATAGTGCTAATTTTACTAATTAGTGTATTCATAACTTTTAATTAAAATCAGTAGAAGTGGTGATCGTTACCAAAAAGTAGTAAAAGACATAGAGTCAGTGATACAGAGAAAAAACAAAAACCCTTGACATATCGCAGCAAAGCCAAACAGTTTATAGAATGGCAGGTAGAACATCGTGACATTTGTATTTAACAGGAGGTACAGATGATAGAGATAAATGGGAAATGGTCTCCAGTCCATTGGCAGAGAATATCTCCAGGTGGAGAATTGAGAAAACGATGTACTTTGTTCCTTATTCTGTCGAGTTGCTTGGATGTTCGCCAAGAGTAGGTGCGGGGGTTTCATCACCTGGTCTGGAAGGCAGCCTCGGACAGACTGCAGCCTCTTGGGAAGTCATGGGAAGCAGCCGGGAACCCCAAGCGGAGGTCCCGTGGATGGATTTGAGGGTGGGCAGAAAGGCTTAAATGATGCGGAAGCAAAGAGGGAGCCAAAGCAGTTGATCGAAGTGAAAGGGCTGTGACACAGCAGAATTTCCGGATGATTAGACTGAATTCTCTGTCGGCTGCACAGGATGGCGTGTCCCATTATTATTCATAGAATTCCTGCCATCTTAGAGCCAGTGGGCCGTTGGGGCTGCCTGGCTGGCTAAGAGTGGTTTTTTTTTTTTTCCCCCGGTGAGCTCTGGGCCTTGCAGAGAAAGCAAATCCCAAGCTAACTTTCCTTTTTTTTTTTTTTTTTGTCCTTAAGATTTATTTATTTATGCATCCAAGCTGGGGTGTAGGCCAGAGGCTTGGGGGTTGCCGAGAGGTTTCACCAAAGACAGAGTGGGGAGCAGAACAGGCAGATCGACGGAAGTACTCTGCTGAGGGGATCAGCGGGTGAGGCAGGAAAGGTCTGCTGCGCCATGTGGGAATCTCGCTGGCGGGTTATGCAGTGGATAGCTTCAAAATGCTGTGCTTAACCCATTGCGCCACCAGGGAGGCCCAAGCTAACTTTCTTAATACCAACCCTCTTTGGAGGTGGTGGAGAAGTTGTTCTACCCAGTGTACTGACTCACCCAGGTCCAAAGGTACCTGATGTCAGCTGGTTTCTGCACAATGATATATGGTCAGTTTTCCTTTCCCAAAAAGGGTGAAAGCCTGCGTCTCTTACAGGAACCCAGCAGTGTCCTCAAATATCCCCGTGGCTATTACATACTGATTTGAAATGCTCATAAACCAAAGATGTGAGTAGTTCTACCCTAGGAAATAGAATTGCCTGACTGAGATAGAAAGTTCTGGGTGGCTAAGTGAGAAGCATTTTGGGGCTAATCACTAGCTTGCCTGATCGAGTTTTCTTCATCGAGTAGGTCAAGCTAGGAAAGAAACTAAAAGCATTCATTTCTTTAGAGAATTTTCAAGACTTCAATCATGTATTTTCCATTACCTAAATCAAAAAGAGGTATCAAGAAAAATGTGGCCAAAACACTTATTAAAAAGCAAATATCTTCAAAATCATTAGCCCCATGAATTCCAGTGTAAAAGTCTGGGAAATCGATACCCTCAGTTTCAGAGGACTTTCTTTTTTGATCACTTTAAAATGTAACTGCCAAAAGAAATCAAAAGTATAACCATTAGGCAAAAACAAGCAGCAACAAAACTTCACCAAACATTTGAGGCTATTTAAACATTTCTAGCGTCTCAAAGTGAAAAACAAGCTTTTCTGCTCAAACCCAGTAAGCAAATGTTTGATGTTCAAACACAGATTTTCTATCATGCTCTTTGAGTTAACGCAGAGATACAACTTAATACAATAAGCATGGCTTCTTCTTTTGGGGTTCTTAAAACATGCTCTCTGTTTACTTGGTTTGAATTAATAGCGAGGTATACAGAGGATATTGTTATGATCAAGTTAGTCTCTGACCATTTGAGACTTAGAATTTTCTCAGCAGAATCCATACATTGCAAATGTTAAAAATGAGGGGTTTTGTGACCAAAAAATGTTTTAAAGTATTTGTGTAATCTTCAAAGTGTTTGATTTGTACTAAAGCTGAATCCAGCGGCTCTGAAACCTTAGGGGCTCTCGATGTGGATTTTTGTTCTGGTTCACACACCTTGAGACAAAGGCGCATAGTCAAGACGTGGAGGAAAAAGCCGTTTTTTTTGTGTGCGAGATTCAGGGCAAATTTATTCCCGAGGCAGCCTGGAATGGGCTTCAGAAAATGGATAGAGTGTCTTCTTGAAGAAAGGGCCTCTAAGTAAACTCGACTGCCATTCAAAAGATTTGCTCTGACACTTAACAAGTGGTGCAGGAAGAAAGGAAAATCTGTTGTCAGGTTTGGGGTGTTTATCAGCCCCCCTCGAGACACTTGACCTAATGCGGCGGCCCCCCTAATCCGCTGATCTGCATGCGGTAGCCTCGCAATCTCAGCCCACAACTGCCTGCAAAATTGCCTGAGACACTTGTTCCAATGCTCTGATCCCTCAGTACATTGGGAGTCGCTCACCTCTCCCTCTCCTCCCCTCCCACCCCCCTCTCACGGCTCCGCCTAAATTTAATTCTGCTCACAAATTGTGAAATAAGTTGTTTGGGCTGGATTTGTGGAGTGAATTGTCCCACTAATGAAACAGTCTGTTCATTATGCAGTGATCCGACGGCAGAGTTAGTCTCCCATACCCCGGGACCCAGGCAGGTTAATGTTGTTAGAGGGACAGTGGACAAAAGAATGAATAGCACTCTCCTGTCAAATCAGGCTTACAAACAGCTTGGCATACAAACAGTTACTGCTTGTGTGCACGCGGATTTAGGGTCCCCGCCTGCTAATGCCCCAGATTTGTAAGTACAAATTGGTTAGTCTTCAAACTGTTTGCGAAAGGAATAAAATGACCAAAAATTAGTTTGTTTTAGCCTTTTCCCCTCCCCTCCCCACTCCCGCAAGTGAAACATTAAAAAAAAAAGAAAAGAAAAGGATAAAATAGTGTGTAATGGTCTCATGGAATACTGTGCGGGTTTTTGCTGAAGGCATCAAATTAAGCAGGGCCATTGTTTGGCAGGAAACATTTTGTCCTACTCAGGCACCCTGCTTCTCTGGAGGCAGCTGAAAATCTAATGGAATTAATTTAAGATGTGTGATTTTAAAAGCTAGAGAGCAGGGGGGTTGGCGGAGGGAGGGAGATCAAAAACTTTCATTTCTATTCATTTTAGTACCTGTTGCTTAAAACTGGTGACAATGCCTCCCCTCTTTTTAACTGTACTAGTCTTTAAAAGTGGGTCATTTAGATTTCTGAGCCTTTTTCATCGGCAATTATGGGTCAATTAATAAAACCCATATTATTTTACTGTGGTGGTTTCAATTGTTTCTGAATAAATTAAACGAATGCAAAAATCATTGAGGGAGAATGCACTATAGGAAAGAAAGTGACTTTTTACCACATGATTTGTCATCAGTTTGGTGATAATTTTTAGTCTGGATTAAGTTAAAGCACTCTGTTTTACTTTAACTGCAGCAAAAAGATGAACAAAGTCATATCCTACATCAGCGTCACTTTATGGGAGAAACAAGCAGGAAAAGGTAGCAGACTCAGATTCTTTTACTTGAAGTCAAATTGAACATCTTTGAATGAAGAACTTTTTCTTCCCCATCAAACACAGCCCCAGCTGGTCACACTCCTTCAAATGCTTCTTTTTGTATCTCCTCATACTCTAAACACAACTTTTAAAAATCAGACATTTTGGAAACTTTGAAGGCAGCAATGATTATGCAACTTTCATTTTTATAGCAGCAGGTTCCTTTTGGAGCAGGAAGGTGCTTAAAACCCTCAAAACCCTTTTTCCTTATCAGTGTCCAAATCCTGTACTGGTATTTTGCAACATAAAGCTTTGTAAACAATAAGAGTCCTAACTCATAGTTTCAATGTCCATGAGAGTTGGCCATTGGAAACTTGAATGAAGCTGAAGCATTAGATAGCTGGAGAGACTAAGTGAGCCAGCCTCATGCCAGATGTATTCCAGCATTTTCTGATGAAGTCATCCACGCCTGTAGACCTCCTGCATATGGGAGGCCTTGTGTCAAAATTGGGCATTTGCATCTGGGTACAGGCGGGAAAGTTGCAAGCAGCTCAATGACAGCCAACTCCACACTGCGGCTGCACAGAGCACAGTGCATTTTCATTTTTCTTCTCCCCGAACTTGGCAGGCGTTTCCTTAGAGCATCTATTCCTCTTCCGTCAAAACTAAGATTTTTTTTTTATACATCATGGTGACATTTGTGGGCATGTCAGAACAAAGACCATGACTTGCGAAGAACTTTGGGCTAAGAAAATACATATGTTCATAAAACATTATTTTTCAAAAACTATGCTCAGAGAAATAGCGTTCCCCGAGAAGTCTGTAGTGCTGCGACTGCCTTACCTCGGAAAGTGACCAGAACCTGCAGGGGTTTCAGGAATGAGTCACCTGATGGGGCAGGTTTCTCCTTACAATCCCCTTTAAGAGGGAAGGAAACCAGAGGTCAGAAATACCAGAGCTGGCCAGGTCAGGGGCAGAGCCTGCAGTCAAATGAACGAGTGCTTGGGGCTGTGCGTTGTGTTACTCCTGGTGAGATGGCGTGTTAGATAGCAAATGGTAGCTAGAAAACACCACCTTCCTGCTCTAAGGGGAAACTGCTGCTAAAAAAATGAAAGCTGTGGGCCTCCCTGGTGGCACAAGGGGTTAAGTCTCAGCACCATGAAGCTATCCAGAGCCACTGCAACACGAGATCGATCCCCGGCCAGGGAGCTTCCCACATGGTGCAGCAGACCTCTCCTGCTTCGCCTACTGCTCCCCTCAGCAGTGTTTCAATCTATCAGCCTGTTCTGCTCCCCACTCTGTCTCTGGTGAATCCTCTCACCTCCCCACCTCCATACCTCTGGCCTACACCCCAGCTCTTGTATGCATACATAAATAAATCTTTAAAAACTTTTAAAAAATGAAAGTTGCATAATCCTTGGGAAGAGACGGGCATTGTGTGTAGGTCCCAGTGGAAGGAACCTTGACCTTGACCAACACAGACAGTCTCTGGGATAAGTGCTCCTCCAACAGCTCCCCTGACTCAGCTAACATGGAAAGAATTATTTCTGAGGCTGCTGTTGTGATGAAAAATTCATGTGACCAGTGCCTGGTCCACAAAAAATAAAAGCTATATCTGTATCTATATGTCTCTATCTCTATACTGTATCTGTGTACTATAGCCATATATTACTGTAGCTACTTTTATGATATTTCTGAGCAATCGCAACTCACTGAAGTAGAAAAGTATTAGTGTTTTCAATGGAATGCTACTCAGAGATCAAAAAAGATAAACTCATGCCATTTGTGGCAACATGGTTGGAGCTGGAAGGGATTATTCTAAGCAAAGTGAGCCAGAAGGAGGAAGAGGGATATAGATGGTTTCACTTATGTGTGGAATCTAGAGAAACCAAACAGAGGGTCAGGGAAAAAGCCAAAACTTGCAAGCTGACTGTAGACCGGAGCCACCCAGCAGAGGAGGGAAAGGGGTATGAAAACAGGAAGCGTACAAAGGACCGTGGTGATGACTCATGGTTTCTCCGGTGGTAAGAGAACTTTGAGGACTACACCTGAGTGGAGAAATCAAATTCTATCTGAAAATTAACAAAACTGTAAGAAAAAATATTTCAAGTGCCAATGTTTTATGAAACATCCAAAAGACCCCACAGAAAGCCAAGGTGCTGGCTGGAAGTAATAAGCTACTGATTGGTGTCTCTGCCTGCACGGCCAGGTAAGACGTAAGGCATCAAGTGTTGGATATAAATGTCTACCTCCCTCTTGTGACAGATGAGGAAACAGAGATTCAAATTCAGAGGAGGTGAAAACTCAGACCTCCTGATCGCCCATGTAACAATGTTCTTTGTGTTCAGCACATTTGCTTTAAAGGAAACACCGTAAGGTAACACACACAAGGAATTTCTGAGAAAAGACGGTAGGCGTAGGTGAGGATGGTTTCATGAGATACCAAATTGTGATATATTATGCTGAATTGTGATGCTGTGTGCCTGGAACTAAACTAATGTTGCATGCCAGTTGTACTTCAATTTTTTAAAAAGGAAATGTAAATCCTGTAACCTGGCTTATCTTTAGGACATGTAATTTTAGTTTCGTTTGCATAAAATGGGGTGTTTGGATGAATTCAGTGAGTTTTCAGAATTGGCATTGATTGACTACTTTTTTGCCTTTTAGGACTGCCTGTGCATCTATAAATATTATTCTGAGATGTTAATGATTGCTTTTGCTTTTGTCCAGTTAAATGGTGTGGTATGGTCATTGTTTCATTATTTGGGAAGTCAAAGAAAAACAAAACGAATCTATTTATTAGCTATATCATTTGCAAAGGTAACATCAAAAATACTTTTTTTCACATAAAACGATTAACTTGAGAAAACCATACCTAAACCGTGTCCCAAGAGTAAAGTGAATGATAGGAGAGCCAATCAAAATTGACTGTATAAGAAATGGATTTGCTTTACCTTACCCAGGTTTTCTAAGATGCCCTGAGGTCCCCCAGAACCTCTACATGGTTTTGTTTTCTCCTTTGCCATCCCCTCTGGGAAAGCTGCCAAACTGGCCGCATTGCAAGTGCCAACTCAACACGAAGGGATGGCGGTTAAAGAGGGCTGCCACCCAGGGCACAGGCCGAACAGACCAGGTTCATCGTTTGGGGCACTTATTCCCCTGATCCAACAGTCTCCTGCTAAGTACAACCAGCAGCCCAGTTTGGCAAAGATTATCTGTTAGGGGAGGAGACACAGAAAGAGTTACCAGAGTCCCTAAGATGAATGTCACAGTGCTACCTGGTCCCACCCCATCAAGACCTCCATAACTGCAACCACTGTTTAACTGAGGTCAGGGCCAGAGCATTGAGTCCTCTGTGAACGGGAATCCAGGGCAGGGTTGGATACAACAGCGATTAGACTATGCTTCAGAGGCGATGGCTTTACATATTATTTGGGGCACTGTAAGCTGTCTGGCCTTGGCTGCGGTATTTAGCTCTGCCGTACATTGATTCTTCACCTCAAGGTGGGAGGGTGGGAGCACCCGGATCCTCCAAGTGTGTTACTTGGACCAGCGGCGTCAACATCACCTCTTCAGCCACACAGCATCTCAGGACCCACCTCATACCTGCTGAATTTATTTGAATAGGACACACTGATGACGATTACATGCACGTTAAAATTTCAGGAACTTTGACTCCAAACACACGTCTGCCCATGCTCTAAACTCACCCCTGGAGACTCGGGCTGGGTGATTATAAACGGATGCTGGAGCTTACCCCGGGCCCCCATATGCCAGAACGCTACCCAGCAGCGGGGGTTGCCAGTCTGGTTATTTAATGAGTTTTATGATACATTAAATCTTCCAGACCTCAAGGAAAGCTGACCATTAAAGAAATAACTTTTTTTAGGTAGCCCAAAACAAGCCAACTCAAGCGAATAATGGGATTAGCGTGGTTACATTGAAATCGGAGTCGCACCACGTGAGCCCGCCCCCATCAATCACGACCACTGTCCTTGCGGCTGATTGCGGCACATTGTTTCATCAAATTAAACACCAAAGGGATGTTGTAAAGACAACATATGGTCCCCTTTCCAAAGTAGTTAGTTGGGCATTGTACAAGCCGTCTATCGGGACACCCCTGAAGCCTTCTAAATCAAAGTTTGGAGGGTATTTGCTTTGGCAAAACAATGTCTCGTAAAAGGGGCTGCTTTTAATTGCAGGCTGGCTGCAGTCGGAAGCAAGGCCAGGAGGTGAGATGCAAAGGGGAGGAGGGAACAAGGTCCCCAGGGGCCATCAGCCGCCCACTTTCCCCTGTTCTTCCTTCAAGGTGGCAGCGACCACGGCGCAGAGGCGGAGAGGGACCATCCTCACCTCTGCCCCTCAGATAATGCTCAGCTCGCAGAAATTTATTTTTTCGCTCTTGATTAGGCAAAGCAGACGGCAGTGGGTTTTAGAATCAAGACAGAATGATTACATGTGGCTCAAAGACCTGCCGGAAGCGAGACTCGTCCTAACCATCGAGAAGCAGAGGACGACAATTCACGGAGGAGCCGGCGAAGGCCCGTCTTGGGCTTCTGGTGGGCGGGTAGAAGCCTCATGTTGGTGAGCACAGTTCTGGGACACTGAAAGGGGAGCCAGTCCAAGAGTGAATTGCAAGAGAAAAGCCCTGGGCAATATGAGAAGCGATGTTTGCTTGTTACTCTTACTGGTGCGGCTGGTCTTTCCTCCAAGGAGCAGGCCACTCGCCAACATGTGATTAGCAGACAATCCTCCCACGCCCCCTGGGTGCCGGTGTCAAAGGCAGTTGGCCATCTTCCTCCCTCCCCTCCAAAGTTCTTTCTCCCAACCTTCCTCAACGCACCCCACAATAAGACAAGTCAACCCAGCTGGGTGCAGGGCTTGCATCGAGAGACCCCCTCCCTGTCTTTTGGGTTGTAAGCAGCCCCTTATCCCAGTTGACCTCCCTGTCTCCACCACCCCAAGGGGGCAACCTAAGTCCCCAACCCCTACTTTGTTGGCTCAAGGCAAACACACCCAACCAGGTAGAGGATCTTTGAATCACCAGCCTGGAAAAAAATATTTTTTCCTTGTCTCATTGAAAAGCAAGCATACCATTTTTAAATTTTTCTCAAACTATATCCAAGAGGATAAAATGAAAAGTGAAAGTCTTATCAACTCCTCTGACCACCCTCTCCCTTCTCCCTTTGTCCCTGCTTGTTACATACATATCCTAAAGGGATCTTAGGTGATGCCCGATCAGCTCCTCAATGGATACCTGAGTCTCCTCTGCGGTGCAGCGCTGAGCCAATGTCCCTGTAACTTCATCCTGGTGAGACTCTCTGGCAATAGCATAGCCTCCTGTCCTAGAAGTGGGAGACGCCGGTTTTTATACTGACTGGTTTATTTTCTACCTCTGGTAGGATCAGGTAGGGTCGTGGAGGTATTGTTTCCCCCTTTACATAAAGTGGACATGATAAAACTCAGCACCTTCTTACTAGGCACCCCCAAATCGACAACTAGGTATCCAGGGCAATTAAATTCAGAAGAGGAGCAATTTTAGTGACCTCAAAACTCCAAGTTATTTTCCTTAGCCCGACAAAACTTTTGAAACTTCAAAGGCCCAGACATTAAATAACCAATGGTTGAAGTCCTTATATCCCAAGGGAGCTGGTAATAAAATGGTTATTTTCTTAAAAAGAGAGTTTATCGAGGGCCTCCCCGGTGGCACAGTGGTTAAGCGCTGCTCTGTGGAGCTGTCAGCAGCAGCGACGCGAGTTCAACGCCCAGCCGGGGAGAATCCCACATGGCGAGGCAGACCCCTCCTGCCTTGCCCGCTGCTCCCCTCAGCAGTGTATTTCTGATCTGCCTGTTCTGCTCCCCACTCTGTCTCTGGTGAACCCTCTCACCGCCCCATGCCTCTGGCCTGTACCCCAGCTTATATGTATAAATAAAAAATAAATCTTTAAAAAAAAAGAGAGAGAGTTTATCGACCAGTCTTACTGGGAAAATTCAGCATGGAGGGATTTCCCGATAAAGGGGAGCGAGGCTTTGTGTTCCCGCTGCAATAACAGGGCATGTGTGTCTTGAGTGGCAGGTGGCCCCTCCCTTGCCAGGCTTGGAGCACATCTGTTCATGACTTCAAGGTCCCTAGGCAGGCAGGGTGTACCCCACTCATGCCATTGGCCCCGTGTGGGGTTCACGTGGGTCGGAGAACTTGATGGATACACTTGGCTAGCTTGAAGGACCTTCGTGCACTCCTCACTCTGCTGCCGCAACCACACTGGGGTCTGCTGCAGCTGAAGCGTAGCAACGACCAAGCTGCTGGGGGAAGTGCACCTCAAAACACACCTGTGACAACTTCTTTTTTGGTATCTATTTATTTTTTTTTAAAGATTTATTTTATTTATACATACAAGCTGGGGTACAGGCCAGAGATGTGGGGCGGCGAGAGGGTTCACCAGAGACAGAGCGGGGAGCAGAACAGGCAGATCAGAAATACACTGCTGAGGGGAGCAGCGGGCGAGGCAGGAGAGGTCTGCCTCGCCATGTGGGATTCTCCCCGGCCGGGCGTAGAACTCGCATCGCTGCTGCCAACAGCTCCACAGCTCAGCGCTCAACCGCTGCGCCACCGGAGAGGCCCTTTTTTGGTATCAATTTAAAGCCCAAACACTGATGCAGTTTGGCCCGCCTCCGAGCCGGGCTTCATCAGCCTGCTCCCCATTAATTAGTGCGAGCTGTGAGATGTTGCTAATAGCGACACATCTTGTAAACATGCTGAGTCTGCGGTGCCCCTGAAGGGCCCACACTGTTAAGTGATATCTCAGCTGGGGCTGGCAGAGCCGGTCTCCCCACCAGGGAGCCGCCGAAAGGTGTGCAGTGTCCCTTCAGCATCAAAACACGGTGCTCCGAGACCTCCCTTTCTGTTCTGTTCCCATAGAGGTGACTGCCTTTTGGTAGCAATGATAATAATGAGGAGAATACAAATAAAGGTAGAGGAGGCAGTTGGCCAGAGGCGGAGGAGCATACATTTGAACTCACTAGGGAACATTTCTAACCAGGCCAGCTACTAAGACTATGCAAATACTGGCTTCTCCCTACCCCCGGTAAATAGAGACATTAGTTTGCAGAGAAGATGTTGGTGCATGTCCCATCGTCAGCTGAGATAGTTGGTCAGCTGCTTTAAAATAATTTTTAATAAATTTTTATTGAGGTGACATGACTTATAACATTACATAGGCTTTAGCTGTGCAGAATCATAATTCAACACCCGTGTCCTGATCCCCACCCACAGCCTAGCTTTTATCCCCACCCTGCAGTTGAGCCCTTCCCCCACTTCACCTCCCCTCCAACCTCTTTCCCTTTTGGTCACCACTAATCTGTTCTTTGTAGCGAAGAGTTTGTTTTTGTTTTGTTTGTTTGCTCCATTTCTTTTGATTCCATGTGGTTTTTGTCTTCCTCCATATGACTTATTTCACTACGTCTGATACCCTCTCCTTCCCTCTCTCCACGTTCTCACAAAGAACGGGTTTCTTTTTTATATAGTTGAGTAGTATTCCATTGCGTGTGTATCTCCATCATTTCCATCTCTGTGTCTATCTATCTCATCTTCTTTACCCCTAGTCAGCTGCTTTATAGCTAGCTACCAAAACAAAACCCACTGCAGTAGATCATTAAATATGCACAGGTTTAATAATTTTCACTTAGGACCCTGCCTTCAGGTAGGATACTATGAAGGGAAAGAGGATGAATGAAGAGGTGGAGAGGTGACATTGACTGCGGTTTTATTGGTTCGCCAGATTTGTGTTTGAATTCCTTGGCAGAATTAAGTTTAATTTGAGGCATTCAGTGGCATCAGGAGGCGAATATGGAAGCCACGTGGAGAGAGTCTGGGGTGAGGATGAACCCTCTGTGCAGAAACAACAAAAATGTGTCCTTATGATGAAATGGGTGTTGTTCAAATCACCCCTAAAGCTTGTCGTTCTGTCTTGCTCTCTTAGCAACTTTCAGAATAGATCAGTGAGTCTATCACAACCCACTGTTCAGAGACAGGAGGAAGATAGGTTTGCAAAAGCAAAAATTTCATCTAACATACCAGACTTGGAAGTGATCAATTTGCAGCCACTGCAGCACAAGTTCCATCCCCAGCCAGGGAGCTGACCCACACAGCGCAGCAGACCTCTCCTATCTCCCCGCTGCTCCCCTCAGCAGTGTATTTCAGTCAATCTGCCTGTTCCGCTCCCCACTCTGTCTCTGGTGAATCCTCTCACGCCCCTGCACCTCTGGCCTACACTCCAGCTCTTGTATGCAGAAATAAATAAAAATAAATCTTTAAAAAAGAAAAACTGGCTATTTAAATAAATCATATTTTGTGGCTCCTGTAAGAAAGTCTTTTTAAAAAAGGAATAATTGCCATAAATTTATTTTTCTTAGCATGTTTAGGGTTTATATTGGATTTGCTTCCAGCAAAG
Source organism: Scalopus aquaticus (assembly GCA_004024925.1). Classification (NCBI taxonomy): domain Eukaryota; kingdom Metazoa; phylum Chordata; class Mammalia; order Eulipotyphla; family Talpidae; genus Scalopus; species Scalopus aquaticus. The sequence goes on from PVIJ01005328.1 coordinate 52,954, forward strand.
GATTATTTTACAGTAACATAAAGTCTCACTACCCTTATGTATGTGTTGTGTAGGGTAAATGAGAATCATCAGGTTTTTCCGCCCTCCCCGCAATGATAGACCTCTGCAGGCCTACACGCATGCCTGATGGTGGGCACCTGGAGTGGGGCGTGGGAATGTGTGAGTGGGCGCCCCTGAGCCAGAGACTGGGCTTATAAGCAGAGGAAGCAGCCACAGAAGCGGCAGAAGCAGCAGAGAACAGAGGAGAAGTAGAGGCCACAAGATGCCACCAGAGAGGCTGAGAAGGTGAAGATTCCCCCTGGGAGCCGGGAGGCTGGTAGGCCCCCCTCAGCCACCCAGCCCCATTGCCTGCCCTGTACCTGGTTGCCTCTCCACAAGAAACCATTGAAAAGCATAAAAAGCCACCGAGAGCTCCAGAACTCCCTCCCTTTGACCCGTCTGTGCAGCTCCACAGCGAACCCAAGCTCCTGATGGCTTACTGCCTACGACAGTTGACACACATGTAGGAGGCAAAAAATAAATGATGTATTTTATAATTTTTTGCCTCTAACATTTTTATCAAATGTATATTGTCAAAATATTAAGTGATGAGAATTCTTAGAGAATAAATGCGGATAAATCATAACTTCAAAAAATGCCATTAAACTGACTTGGTTCTTAAAATACATTAAAAATAAACCATAATGGAGGGTTAATCATAATAAAGCAACATGCCAGTTTTGATGACAGGAGATAAGAAAGTAAGCTTAAAAGCAATCTGTGAATCACATACAGCACTATGAACCAATGTTATCACAACAAAAAAATTACATACCCATGTTGCCATGAGGAATTGTGCCTAAGCCAGGCTAGTAGCCAGCTGAGCTCTGCTGCATCAGCTCGGTCTGCATGTCTCCCCAGAACTGTGTGAATTTGAACTGTTCATTATTTGAACAACTTGGAGATTCTGATTTGACACTGGTGGCTCATATCAGATGGACTTAGTTTTCGCAGGCAAGTAATCAGAAACAACAAAAAGATGTGTCCTTATGAAGAAGTGGTTGTTGTTCAAATCACCCTCAAAGCTTGTCATTCTGTCTTGCTCTCTTAGCAACTTTCAGAATAGATCAGCGAGTCTATCAGAGCCCAACTGTTCAGAGACAGGAGGAAGATGGGTTTGCAAAAGCAAAAATTTCATCTAACATACCAGACTTGGAAGTGATCAATTTCATCCCACTATAGTTACTTTAAAAACCTATTAATTTGTATAAAACTAACTTGCTACCTGACCTTTACTCAATCTTTTTAACTTCTTTTCAATAGATTTTATGAATTTTTAGATGTATATAATAATGTCACCTGTAAATGTCTTCCCTGTATCTATAGTTTTTTTGGCTTCTCTTACTTAATTGTACTAGCTAGTATTTCCCGAATCATACTGGTTTCCATAGTGGTCAATATTGTCTTATTTGAGAATGGGAAAATGCATTAGCATTTTAATATTAAGTAGCATGATAATTTTCAATTAATATGTGTGTATTTATATGTGAATTTTATTGTGTCTAAGATCTTTTAGCTTTAAAAAAGTGACTTAAAATTTGATTAAAAAAATATAATTGGTATTTTTGATCATCAAAAATATAATTGGTATTTTTTGTCCTTTGACCTAGCAAATTTTGATGTCAGATTTCATAACACTAAACTATCCATGCATGCCTATGATTTTTGCAATTAAGCTCCTGAATTGTACATGTTAATATTTTCTCTTAAATGGTACCATGTAAAGAAATAGTATTTCTCCATACTAATGTTTCTGTTCTCTTTGCCACTGTAAGGAGGATGCTGTTAATATACCTCTACACTTTATTTGCTGAAAGCAAGTAATAACAGTTATAGCTAAAATATATATAGTATATATTCCATGACATGCTAATCTGACAGCTTTGCATATAGTAATGTTTTCAAGCCTCAGCATAACCCTACAAGTACTATCCTCACCATCACCACCACCATCATCTCTGGTTTTCAGACGAGGAGTCTTAGCTTAACTAGTGTATTCAAAAGCACACTGGTAATGGGTAACAGATCAACCAATATGTGTGAGAGTTTAAGCTGTGATCCCCTAAATCATTCATTCACTCAATCTGCAATAAGTATTTATTGAGTGTCTCCTTATTTTGAAGGCACAATAGGCTTTCCTTTAAAAAAAAAAAAAAGAAAATTTTGATGAATATTTAAGCCTAAGTAATGGGTCTAAAGAGTTTGTATCCCTTTGGTCTATAAAATTTTCTCACTAACCTTTCACCATTTCTGCTCCCACCCCCCACGATAACCCAGTGTATCAGACAGAGGGGATACCAAGTTTAGCCCAAGATGCAAGCTTAGTCGGATGGCGTCCTGGATGGGTGCTCCAGGAAAGCCCCACCCCCACCCCACCCCCGCCGTGGTAGCAGCTGACCGCAATGTCGGGTTGACGAGGAAGCTGCAACGACACGGCCACGTGCATGGCTTGTCTGCAAAGCGTGGAAAAGTAGCGTAGGGTGAATGAGACAGTCATCGGGTTTTCCACCCTCCCCTCAAGGATAGACCCCTGCAGGCCTGCACGCATGCCTGACCCCGGCTCCTGGAGTAGGGTGTGGGCCTGCGTGAGGGGGCGCCCCTGAGCCGGAGACTGGGCTTAGAAGCAGTAGCAACAGAAACAGAAGCGGCAAAAGCAGCAGCAGCAGCGGGAGAGAGCAGAGCATGGAGCAAGGACTGTTCGGGGTGCAACAGAGACCACGACGAGAAGGCCTGAGATCCCAGAAGAGTGAAGATTCACCGGGGGCTGTGAGGCCTGCCAGCCCCCTGGCCCCATTGCCTGCCCGGTCCCTGGTTGCCTCTCTCCTAGAGACCATTAAAAGCCTAAAAAGCCACCGAGGGCTCCAGAACTCCCTCCCTTTAGACCTGTCTGCGCAGCTCCGTGGAGGACCTGTGCTCCTGGTGTCTTCTGGTCCCTGCAAGTAGCTACACTAAGATGGGCAGCAAATCACTGTTCGGTCAGTAGGAGAGGAAGGAGCCAGAAGAAATAGCCGAGTGCCGGCTCCAGGCGGAGCATGAGAAAGGGGCACGGTGTCCCGGAGACAGCTCCCACACCACGGCTTTGCCCCTGCCCCAGAGCCCCTGTGGCAGTCCTGCAAAGTTGGTCCTTGATTCCCTCTAGTACCTGGTTCTAATAACCTCCTGAAACCTCTTTGTCTGGGTGGCAGGGTCAGCTGTGAGGGCAAAGAATAGACGGCACCCTGTCAATGCTTTTTGGAAGAAGCCTTGTGAATGGGCCTGATGAGCTGAGTTGGGGCAGTGGGGGCGGTGGAAGGAATGTTCCCTCTTTACCCGGCATTTAATCGCTGCGGCCAAGGACAAAGGAGGCTCCTCAGGCCTCTCAGCCTGATGCAGTCCGGCCAGCCCACCTCCCCGTGCTGCACACAAGAAGTGCTTCACAAGTGTCATTGAGATGAAACAGTCAGTACATGGGACTTGTGGCTGCCGGGCCAGCCTCTGCGCCAGCACTGGCCTGTCCTTCACAGGCTTTTGTTATTCTGCAGATGCACAGTTCCCCGGAAAGCCTTATTTTGATTTCCAGGCACTTTTACGCCTAGAGTTTAAAGGGAGTACGATGCAGTGGAATTATTTTCTCTCAGAGTTATTTTTCCAAAGAAAATTGTAACTCCACTAAAGAGCTAAAAGTGGCCAGATGGTGCACAGTGATGTGAAATTATAAACACAAGGCGCCTTAAAGACATCAACTCCCCCCTCCTCCCTGCCCTTATCTACCACGGCTATCTAATTCTATGGCATCCACACAAGATGTGATTTTTGTACTTGGGGTTTTTTCAGCCAAGTCTTTTTAAATATGGCTCTGTTGCTTTTCACAATGATGAGTTTAATGAATAGATACTTATTTCATCAGGTTCATACAGTTAACCTTCATCCTACCACTGGGCATATCTACAAAAAGGTGTTTTGCTAAAGGTAAGGGTTCTCAACCTTTGGAAAGGGCACAGCCAGGGCCAGGGCTGCCTTCCTTCTGCTGTGTGATCTGACACCCTAAACATGAGTCTCTTCGTCTATGACATGAATGTAGCAGCAGAATCTACCTCCCAGGCCACCATTAACTCGAAGGAGATGATGTGCCCAAAAGGTGTTTCTAAACTACAGAGTCCATGCAGTGGCGGTGGGTGTTTGTACATCAATGAACAGATTAACCAACAAATATTTATTAGGTGTTACTGAGCACTTACTAAAACACAGTTCCTACTCTAAAAGGAAAGAATGAGCCCTAAGAATTAGCAACAGGAAACCACATGGGACAGTAAACATACTTGGACATCTGGTGATGTTGCCTAAGCACCCTAAAAAGTCAGGAAATGGGGAGACCATGTAGGCTGGACTGAGCAGGAAAGTCTTCAGAGAGGAAGCAAAATCCTGGTGTCTTAGGTCAAGGAGAGAAGAGGTGAGCGTGCGGGGCTGGTCCACTGAAGCATTTTGGGCCATCATTGTGCCCAGTGACCACGTCGAGATGTTCAGATACAGAACTGGAAATAAATGACAAGTCGCAAAGCTCTGAGAAAGCTCTGAAGATCATGTAATTACTGCACGTGAGTACTGTTGTGTTATAAATGTTGAGTATTGCAATTATAAAAATGAGGAGAGCATTGTCACACAATTTGAGAGTTGCATCCAGCCATATGATTGCATTCTGAGGCTGTGAGACTCAGTTTCTTCATAGGTGGAATTATAGTCTTTCCTTGCTTACCAGGCTGACGAAAGAGAAATACGTGTTGAAAGATATGTTTGTACCATTTATTGATGGCGGTACCATTTATAGCACACTTTCATGGTGTCTGTCTTCATTAATGGGCTCATCTTACAAAGGAGAACACTGAGTTTCAGAGAAGTCACAACTTGCAAAAGTTCAAGGTAAAACCTACCTGAAGCTGAGAAGTCAACAAAAAAATGGCATTTTATTAAGTTATGTGCAAAACATTGTGCTCCATGTTTTATGCATGTTTTCTCATACAGTCTTCCAGCAGATGGTTGGGATTACTGGTTTATAGATGGACATGGAGGTTCAGGAAACTACAATTGCCTGCTATAGCGGGTTCTCACAAACATCATTTGTTCAAGATTGTTTCATTATAATGCTGATGAGAAAAAGCAATTCGCAGCAGACACAGAAGGAAAAAACAATATTTGAGGATATGCTTTCGTTGTATGTAGTTTTGCTTCAAACCAGTTTCCAGGAAACTATTGGCAACAGTAAGTGAGGATTTACTTTAGCTGATGGCAGAGCAGGCTGAGCTCAGGTGTGTCTGACTCCAAAGCCTCTGCTCATTCCATGACAGACCCGCCAGGGAGGCTGGAGAGATGATGACCCGGATCTTGGAGGGGGGACCTTTACCTGTAGGTCCTGCAGGAGATTGCAGGACCCACCAAGGGAGGGGCTCTGGGGCTCTCTGCAGAGAGATTGGGTGGACAGGGGACCACAGTGTTAGCAGAAGTAGTTCAATCCAAGCAACAGTTTGGTGCTGAAATGTGTGTGACCAGCCACACTGCACATCAGTGAAAAATAAACCTAAATCCAGTGACTTATCGGTTCATCTGGTCAGCCAGTGAAGATGAAACACAGCCTAAAAATTATTTCAGTTAATCCTTTGAGTTGATCAATGAAACTAGACTGTTTACTCTTTAGCAAGGTCATATTTAAATTATGATAACAGCAAACGACTCAGTGTTTTTAAAACTAAGTCTCTTCCTAAGACTTCTCTTTAAAAAAAAAAATTGCCAGTTCTCTCAGGTTCAAATAGATGCTATTAAAATCTATTTTTTAGTTTCAAGAGGAGATAGAAGTTGTGTTGGACTAATCTGAAATAAATTTTTAGAATCAATTATTTTATTTACAGTTTGGTGGCTTTCAAAAGTGTGTCATTTACCATGTTTGTAATGTAACTTGAATCTTATGCAAAAACCAAACCAAACAAAACCTGTCACAAGCAGAGATGATTTTGAAATAAATAATTTCATAAATAGAGGAAGTTACAAAATACATTTTAATCTTGATCTGTGGGTGAGTCACATCTGTTCTTTACAGAAGTAAGTTTGCTCCAGAAAAATAAACTATGGCACAACTTTCAGATCCCTTGCATTTTCAGCTGCAGGTAGGAGAAGACAGACAAGCAGGGATGGCAGGGGATAGGCCTGTGGTCTCGAGGGCTGCAAACTGGGGCCCTTTGCAAATTTCATCCAGCCCCAATAGGTCCATTGAACAAGCACAGAAATACATGTTCAATAACTGGAACAACTGATTTTTCAAGTCTCAGAAAATTTTCTCCACATTTCAAAAGCCACCAAATTACATCAAAAATAATAACAATATTTTGCAAAGCTATGTGGTTTTGTTTGGACACATTTTTTAAAAAATGCCCAGTGGTTTTAAACTGGTGAATGTTACTTCATGGTGGGAGCTGATTATGAAGGTTTTGAAGGAAAAAGTGGAAGTGAGTAATTATTTGTGAGTGTTTGCTACCTGTAACCATATTGACAGCAGGGGAGCTTAATGCTGGTGACAAAAATAAAATCCAAGATTGCTATGCCACCCTCCAGGGAGAAATCAGAGCCGGGGGAAAGGCAATTTCCCCGGGGCAGGCGCCGGCTCCGCCAGGTTCATTAGGACACCTTGGCTCCGAGCTCTCTCCACCCATCTGCCAGGGGGAGCCTTGCTTTGCTCACCTTTCCCTGTTCAGCCTCAAAGTTGGGACTGGAAGGGCTGGAAGACCAGGTGTGCCGGCCCGACCAGGGGTGACATCCATGTCCTCGACAGTTTAGGGTTCTGGAGGGAAATTGCCTGTGGCCTCCTCTGTTCTCGTTTTTTGCCACCCTCTGATTCCCAGGTCTTAGGAGAAGATCTGCTCTCCATGTTCAGACCCCCTATCTTCTAAGCAGTTGAGATACCTCTACTATTTACATCTTAAACTTTACGTCTTGGATCGTAAGGGGCTTAAGCCATTGCTTGCCCATGAAAGCATGAGAGTGCAGATGGAGAAGGCAGAGCCACTGACCTGCCTGCCGGCATGCTAGCTGTGGAGGCTCCAGGCCCTCAAGGGGTCTCGACCAGGCAAGCTGCTCAGGCCTGGTGATGGCCGAAGTGTGCCCAGTTAGCGCCAGGCCCCGCCCTCTGATGCTGAGCTGCCCCCCATAGTGCGTTGGACAGCAATCACTTTCTGCGGCTTTTGTAATGCTTAGAGCTGCTGAACTGAGAGGAAACAGTAGAATCAAGGTAACTACACACACCTTGTAACAAAACAGAGCTGGGCTGTGTGACAACATGAAGCAAGTGGACTGAGCGGCCTCTCAGGCTCTCCTCGACTCTCCAGCTCTGTGGGTCTGACAGACAAGAGAATAGCAAGTCGGGGAGAGACGGAAGCCACAGAGAATGCCGTCGAGCCTCCTGCTCCCTGGCACCACGTACGTTCCGATTTCTCAACGCGAAAATGTTCCGCATTTTTACATCCTTCTCCATCCCTTCCACCCCGTGTCTCTAAGTCCTGCTATAGCATCCTTCAATTTGCTTTTCAACTCTTTAGCTTCTATTCAGTTCTATTCCTTCCACGCCTTTCTAGCTCCTCCCCATCTCCTCAGGCTCCTGCTTACCTGCAGCAACGTGAGACCTCCCGGCCTCCCGGCCTCAAATGTCACCCCCATCACATCAGTCTCTGCTCCACAGCCCTGCTGCCCTCCCTGCCCTCCTCCCCGCTGCCCAGCCCACACCCCAGCCCGCTGCCCACTCTCCTGCTCACTTGGTGCCTCCATGCCAGTCCTGGCCATGAGGACAGTGAGTCACTAACCTGCTTACTCTCTGCCGGCTGTTTGTTCACACTGTTCCTTTTCCTGGGCCATCTTTCTCTTTATCCACACCTTTCCAAAGGTTTTAGGCTTCATTACGTCCCCCTAAATTCACAGGTTGAAGTCCTAACCCCCAGAACCTCAGGATGTGACTCTGAGAGCATAAAGTCTTTAAAGGGGTGATGAAATTAAAATGAGGTCATTAGGATGTTTCCCAGGCCAGTAGGACTGGGGTCCTAATAAGAGATTAGGGCCCAGACACACCCAGAGGAAGGCCAGCAGAACCGCAGGGACAAGGGACCACATGAATCCTAGGAGGGGGCTCTGAAGATGTTGCTCCTGCGTTGGTCCGAGACTTCTAGCCTCCAGAACTGTGAGAAAATAATTGCTGTTGTTGAAGCCGCCCAGTCTGTGGCTCTCTCTCTCTCTCTCTCTCTTTTTTTTAAAGATGTATTTATTTATGCATACAAGAGCTGGGGTATAGGCCAGAGGTGTGGGGGTGAGAGGATTCACCGGAGACAGAATGAGGAGCAGAACAGGTGGATCCACTGAAATGCACTGCTGAGGGGAGCAGCGGGGAGACAGGAGAGGTCTGCTGCGCCATGTGGGAAGCCCCCTGGCTGGGGATCCAACTCGTGCTGCAGTGGCTCTGGATAGCTTCATAGTGCTGTGACCTTACCAGTTGTGCCACCAGGGAGGCCCCTCTCTCTGTGCTTTTTTAACCCCAAAATTTTTAATTGAAATACCAATGTTTTACATCTTTGCTAGTGTTTTGACAGGAAAGGGCTCCCCTTCAGGTGTAGTCACTCCCATTGCCAAAGCACCTCGAGTCCTGCCCATTCTGCGGTCCTTTGTGTGGGTGGCTCCCATTACTAACACATCAGCATGGCCCTCCTGGATGGCTCAGTTCGAATCCTACACGCTCTCGCATCTGGTCCATCCTGTCCTCTGAACCCCGTGATGGCTATTTAAGCCACATAAGAAAGAAACAAAGATAAGAGTGGTGAGAAGTAGTGACAAATCAGTAGCCACATGGATTATGGGTCCAAGTAGGTGCAAATTCCTGGGAGTTTGGTGTCCTGCAGATGGTCATGAACTGCAGTTGTTGGCAATGGCCAGGGTCATGTTCAGCAGTGAGCATGAAAACCAGCACGTATTAAATTTCATTTATGATCAGTTCCTCGGAGGTGAGTTGTTGATGATCCTCAAATTATTCCACCGTTTGGGTACCTCTGAGTTATCGCATTTACTGTCCAACACACAGAAGCCTCCAGCTGGGCAGGGAAAGGTGATTAGTCGAAGGGCTCATGCATTCAGGGCTGCAGGTTGAGAAGGAGGGCTGGGAAGGAGAAATTTAGAGAGCACAGGGGGCCAATTTCCATCCCAGAGACAGACACTGGGAATATAGCAGTGAGGAAGAAAGCAACTCCCTGTGTTGCTCACCTGCTTCTCGGGCTGGGAGATGCTCCAGGGGTCCCAGGGACAGCACATCTGCTCCCGCAGAAAAGCAAAACTAGCACAGGGCTCATTCCCAGTCTAGCTCACAAAACTCTACTTCAAAGTCAGAAATGGTTTAAATAACCCATGCAGTCTTCGTATAATAAGAATGCAGTCACCAAGCAAATAAGAAGGTAGCCCTTTAGGTACTGATCGATAAGAAATAGACTTCAGAAATGTTAAGAAAGAAATAAAGTATATAACAGTATGTGGAATATCTGTAGTTTTCATTATGTTAAGACACACAGATACACTTGCACATCAAACTAATTCTAGAAGGTTATACAAGAAACAGGTAGCATCAATGCTCAGGAGGGTATCTGAAGGACTGGGATGAGGCCAGAACTTAGTTTTATTTTGAGTTCAAAATAATTTGAAAATACAGCCCCTTCCCAGGTAGAGGGCGGGTTGTACCATTTTTGATGATCCAGTATGACTGTACGACAGTGTAACTGTACTTCTTCAGTACAGTTACTTTGTAAAGAAGTACAAAGCACTTCTTTGTACCTACCAAAAGTATTAGCACAATTTTTTGAACATAGATTTATCTCCATAAATGTCTATTGTAAAAAGTGTCAATACTAAAAGAAATATTCTAGAAAAAAATTTTTAATTATGAGGCACCATAACACAATAAAGTAAGCATCTTGTAAGGTGAATTGACCCCTACCTGAGTCATCCTAAGGCCTGAAGCAGCACTGCTATTACTCTGTCTTTCCAAGAAATTGAATAGGAAAATCCTGTAAATATGGAACATCAATGAGAAAGAAAGCAAGCGCTCATCTCAATCCAAAGTTAGGTCCAAGATATTTCCTCAGACAGGCATCTACTTCCTGGTGTGTTTTCATGAAGTAAATAAGTATATGCTCTCACTCACTTTCTCTTTTTCCTTCCCTAGTTCCAACCTAGTCACAAACCTCAAGGGACATCAAATTTTTTCCTCTGCAAATAGAAGTTTGTACCACTTTGAATGTGGCTTCTGGAGTCAAGGAAGCTACTGGAAGCTCATGGGCACCTCCTAGAGGAAGTCTGAAATCTTGGCAGCGAGCCTGTAAATCTCGTTTGGTTTGGATTGCAGAGAGACATTGCCACCTAGTGCAAGAAAAAGCAACACTTCCACTTCTCTTCTGGAGCTAATGGCGTGACTATGGATGGAATATTTATAGCCCAATATAACGCTTAAGCTAAATCACATTTAACCTTTTCTAGGAAAAGTTTTGGTCATCTTCCTACCTTAAATGTACTTCATTGAATTGAAGAAAACTACTCTCCTGTGGAAATTACCAGAAACCTGAGCTAGGCAGAAAAAGCCACAGGGAAAGAATAATTTTATCTTCAATTCATTTCACAATCAACTTACTGTTTTCCATCATTATACTGTAACTGCCTCTTTTGATGTCCGTGCTATGATTCCTTTGGCAAAAGCTTCCCCTCATCCAGCCCTTTGGATGCAGATCTATGAGGTGCTCGTGTTAACAAGCTTTTCAGGTGTGGTTTTCTGGGTTGGTGATTTTTGTTTCAGAAATGAGCTAAAAGTGAAATGGTTCAGATGGAGAAAGACAAACACCGTATGTTTCCCCTCATGTGCAATATTTTTCAAATGAACAAACAAAACAAAAATAGGCTGAGAGACCAAGAGCAGATTGGTAGTTACCAGAGGGAAAAGGGGTCAGGAGGTGGATGAAAACTAGTTTCTTGGTGGTGAGCACACGGTCTAAAGATGTCGAATTACAAAGTTGTACATCTGAAACTAAAAACTTTTGCAAAGCAATGTTACCTCAACTTTTTAAAAATGCCTGTCAAAATAGAGATGAGCTAATGGCCTCAAATGTAGATTAAGATGTGTGGGGCAGTCCAACTGGGAATGAAAATCGTGACCAGGTGTGTCTTCTAGGCCTTTGCAAAGCCAACCTTAATAGCTCAATAAAAGCCAAGGATGTGACTGGGATTAAAAAATAAATCCCCTATGGAAAACAACAATAAAAACAACCTTAAGTATACCAATAAGAGTATGATTTTCAGGGATCAAATTCACACATTAAACTGAATACTTTAAAAATTCAGCTAGATTCTATTGACCAACGACTAACCCAAACATAAAGACAAGGAACTAGTCCAGGTAAAATGATGATTGAAGGTATAGCAGGAAAACACAAACCAAAAATAATATAGTCATTTAATTGTAGACAAAAATAACAAGAAGATAGCTAAGATTCTGACGAAATTCACCTTACTGAGAAAACAGCAATTCTAAACTCAAAGGCATCACATACAATAGCATTAAAATATACAAAGTAATCATTGGAAAATAGGATATTCTAAAATTAAATGGAAATACAAAGGACTTAGAGAAGCCAAGGCAATCATGAAGAAGAACCAAGACCTATTTATAAAAGAGTTATTATGAAGCTAAGACTGTATGGTTTGGGCAGAAGGATAGATGAACCAATGGAACAAAGAGGGAATCAAGATAGAGACCCACACACCCACAGTCATCTGATGTATGAAAAGATAGCCATGAAATTCACCTCCAACAGACATATTTTTGTCAACAGCTTGAAACTTGTAGTAATAATGGGTTAAAAGGAGTGTGAGCATCTCCTCTAACCTAACGGTCTCTAAATTTAAGGTCTGATTCCAAGAGAATCAAGTGTCACCAGTAGGTGGAGCACTCGGTCAGAAATCCATGGGGCTGTGGGGGATGTGTGGAGACGGTTTCCTGCTCAGCTATGGCGCATTTGAAGCAGAATCTGAGAGGACGCTCATGGTCCAGATAGTTTAGCAAATAACTAAACTGGGTGTTTAACTTGATAAGGCACAAGATTAACTGGCAATGTGGGACATGGGAAAAGGATGGTACCCTAAATTGGAGCAGTCAAGTTCTATGGACATTCTGCCCTCTTGGGTGAAGAAGCCCCAATCTTGTCTGCACACTTGCTTGGTCCTCTGGACCAGGGCCTTTTTATCAAGCTGTATTATACCCCAGGATATACCATGAAGTGAAACAGTAGGTGAATCCCAGCCGCCTTCCCTTTAGCAAGCAGTTAACAGAATCCAGTTTAGCCAAAGGCGCAGGTTTAATGGAGACTCAGGATCTACGCCCAGGAAAGTCTCTAATCACTGGTTCTTCTCATGGATACATAAATCTACCCATTCATTACACTGGTTGTTTAAATAATCAGGCCAATTCATCTTTCAGACCTGACAGTCCTTCCCTTTTTGAACATATGTTTTGCCAGCTGAGCTCATTGCAGTTAGCAAGCCAGTGGCTGTCCATCCCCTAGACCACATCGCCCCCACCCAGACAGTCAAACACCCACCAGCTCTGCACACCAGTCTCCTAGGACTTTGGGTAGCATGAGCCAGTTTCTCAGAGCAAAGTCAAATATAAGTTCACTAAACAAACTGAATTTCTATTGCTTCGGAGACAGTCTGAACCCTGACAACCTTGTAAATGACCAGGCACCACCTCCTGCAGCATCTCCACATTAAGTCTCTGTCCCCACAGCATAGATGGGGCCCTTATAGTATCCTCTTCCAATTCTGTGTCAGCTTCTATTAAGAAGAGTGCTACTGGTTTCATTCAATGAGTCTTCAGTCAGCTCTAACAAAGATCAAATAGTTGTACTGAGGGGCTCTTATTATCAGTTATGGATATGCTATTCCCTGGTTATAGTGTCCTGAAGAAAGGAAAATTCCAAGCTAAGGTGAAGCATGAATAAACTCAGAATTTTAAAATATGACAAGCAGGTTTAAAGAAAATAAAAATTGACAGAAGAATTTTTGTGGACAAAGCATATAAAGGAATGTTTCAGGTCTTTTTAAATTCGTTGAGATTTTTGATGTCGAAGTGTGGTGAAAAAGTTCACGGGCCTACGCTCACTGCTGGACAAGGTCAGGAGCACTCAGGAACATTCTCTGGTGGCTATAGTTATGAATAAGCAGCTCTGTGGCTCCTCAGAGGCCATTTAGATACAAAGACCTATTCATTCTGACTTAGAAAGAATCTTGACTTAGGTAAGCAATGACAGAGCAGTGGAATTAACATAGGTCAACGTATTGAAATCACTAACAAATTGCAGATGCAAGGCATTTCTGCTTTGGAAAGCTAGGGAACACTAAACTGATGTGCTAGAAGAATGAGGCAGAAGATTAGGTGCCACAGGTAAGCGTGTGATTCCCAGTGACGGGGCCCGAGGGAAAACCCAGCAGAGAATTAATAGCCTACAGCAGCAAAGCAGCAACATCCAAATTCTTCACTCCAAACCATGTGCTTATCTGTAATATAAGCTCTTTTATTAGGCTTAGAGCCTCCAGAATGGGAAAAATACATGTGGTCCATCTATCTGATAAAGAGTTAATGTCCAAAATATATAAATAACTCATACAACTCAACAAAGACAAGAGCACAATCTAAAAACGGGTAAAGGACCCAAATAGACACTTTTCCAAAGAAGATATATGAGGTTAACGGGTACATGATAAGACACTCAACATCCCTAGTCCCCAGGGAAATGCAACTTAAAACTATCATGAGATATCACCATCATTAAGAAGACAAGAAATGGCAAATTCTGTGTGGATGTGAAGGAAATGGGGCACCCTCATGAGCTGTTGGTGGCATTATATATCGGGACAGTCACTATGGAAAAAAGTATGGAGGATCCTCAAAAAGTTTGAAAATCATTCTACCATGTAACCCAGCAATTCCACTTGGAATCTATCTAACGGAAATGAAAATACAAACTCAAAAAGATAGCTGCACCCTTATGTTCACAGCAGCATTTATAACAGCTGAGTCATGAAAACAATCTGGGAATCCATTGATGGAAGGGTGATAAGGACATAGTGGCGTATCTATCCAGTGGAATATTATTCAGCCATAAAATCCTACCATTTGCAACGTGGGTGGTGGACCTTGACTGCATTATACTCAGGGAAACAAATCAGACAAAGAAAGACAAATACTGTATGATCTCCTTATGTGCAGAATCTTAAAAAAAAAAAAAGCTCACGGAAAAAGTATTAAAGAGGAGAGAACTGAGAAAGATAGTCAAAAGGTACAAATTTCCAATTATTAGAAAAATAAGTACTAGGGAGGTAATGAACAACGAGAGGACTATAACACTGCCAAATGTAGCTACAGAAATGTTAACATGAGTAAATCCTAAGAGTCTCACAGGAGAAAATTTTTTCCTGTTTTCTCTATTGTGCCTCTATAAGGTGGAAGTTAGCAGAACCTGGTGTGTTCATCATCTCACAAGACACGTAAATCAAAGCATCACCCTGTTCACCTGAAACTTACGCAGTGACGTATGTCAACTACATCTCAATAAAACAGAAAGGAAAAATGAAACTGGCATCCTGGTAGTGGACCCAAGCCCCGTACTGATGACAAGGTCTGGGGACCAGGGCAGGACATGAATGTCCATTTCCGGCAGTGAACTGAGAAATATGGATTTGACATTGCCACAGAAGAGGCTGGGAAGGGAAGGGAGAACCTGAGGTGGTTCCTTGTGCACAGACTGGGACACACAGCAACACACAATGCTGGACTCGAACGTGGTAGTGATTTGGGTGCTATTCAGCCAGAGGCAGCAGAGCCTGCAGGAAGACACAGAGAACAGCTGTTGGAAACTGAACGTGGCTGCCGTACTGAGCATGAGTTTAAGGAACCGATGTGTTCCCTGGCACTCGGAGCCATTGTAAGCCGGAAGACAAAGCAAGCTCCGGTGTCTTTTATAGCGCCAGTATAATTATAACACCAGCTATGCTTTACCCTCCAATTTACTGTGAGGCCCACTGGAGACGTAGGTGTAGATTTTCACTCTTACTTAACACACTGGGTATTATCAGGAGCCTGCATTGCTCTTATGGTTAACAAAGGAGGAAGAAAAATGACCTAGGTCAAACCTGGAATCAAGCCCACAGAGAGAATCACTTACCCCTTGACTCAGCAGCTGAACCAAATAGGTGGTCACAGGTGTGGTTAGTTTCATTCGTCTCCCCCAAACTCACTTTTGCTAAATCAACTGAAAGTGTGTGACCCAGTTAACACAAAGAACAAATGAAAGTAAATGTTTTAGCAAGATGGAGAGATAGGAGAGCGCGGTAATGTTTAACATGCCACACACAGAGATCAAGTCATATTTCAACATTAATTGTTTGTTGGACCTCCAAGCTTCCAGGGCAGGCTCTACATCCACACCCTTTGCCTTCACCCCAGCTCCCCACTCAGCAAGAGATCCTGAAAGACATCAATGTCATAAATAGAAAAAGCGACAAAAGAGTAACCATTCTATTTTTTTAAAGATTTATTTCTTTATGCATACAAGCTGCGGTGTAGGCCAGAGGTGTGGGGAGGTGAGAGGGTTCAACAAAGACAGAGTGGGGAGCAGAAGAGGCAGACCAACTGAAATACACTGCTGAGGGGAGCGGCAGGCGAGGCAGGAGAGGTCTGCTGCGCCATGTGGGAATCACCCCGGCTGGGCATCAAACTCGCGCCATGGCTGCTGACAGCTCCATAGCACTGCGCTTAACCCGTTGTTTCACCAGGAAGGCCAAGAGTATCCATTTTAATAGAGACAATTGAATGGCTTCTTTGTGCACAGTTTAACCTCAATGTTTCATGTGGTTTATCTCAGCCTGAGACTAACTGCTAGCAGGTGACATTAGGTTTGTGTTGCAGGCTGGGCATATGGAGTTGCTGTAGAGATTCAAGAACGTCCTGCAGGCTCCAGGTTACCTCATGCTCCTCATGGACCCTCCTTAGTGACAGGAACAGCTCCCCCTCTTGGTTCTCAAACAGGGAGAAGCAGCAGAAGAGGCGGCACCAGCAAACCCCCAGTGGGGTGAATGGAGTGGTCAGCCTTTTTTCCACCTTCCCATCATTAGCCTCTACAGCCGCCATCTGCAGCCTGTGCAAAAAGCACTTGGGAGCGTGAGCACGTACCTGTAATTACAGACACCTGGGCCCAGAGAGCGTGGGCATGCGCTTGTGCAATTGCTCACACCTGTGCCTAGAGGCTAGGGCTAAAGGGGCGGCGTCACTCTGAGACGAGACTCCGAGATGACTGTGAGATGACGGAGAACATGACAGAGCCCAGAGCTTCACAGGGGGCTGGAGGCTCGCTTGCCTCCCAAGTCTCCCGGCCCCCCAGACTCCCTGCTTGGTCCCCCTGCCTGCCTCCTTGCCCGCCTCCCTGCCTGGTCTGCCTGGGCACCTGGTTCAGCATTAAAGGCCTGTGAAAATCCACCGAGAGCTCCAGGACTCATCGTCCATTGCCCAAATCGATGGTGAGCCTGCTCTGTTTGCTGGCACTAGACCCACCTGCTTGTATTGGCCAGAACTAGACATTGGGAGGTCATTTGGGGTTTACGTTGGTTACACACAAGCTCTGAAAGTCACTGTAGAATCGGGTCACCCAGGGAGCTGCTGCCTCTTCCACAATCAAGAAGCTGCTGAGTTAAGAGGGCACCTTCTTTAACAGGAAGCCAGCGCCACCATCATCGGCCACCTGGTACAGCGCATCTCCACAGGCAGACAGCAGCTCAGTCAGAAAGCCACTCCCCAGGGCTAGTTCCAGACCAGCCCAGTTCTGCGGGGATCCAGACAACGGAACGGAAAAGAGGGCCAGAGCTCTCCTCTCACACTCCACTGAATTCAGCTCCCGAAGCCTCATGGTCCTCTTTCTAGGTGACTCTAACATCTCACCAACAGCGCGATCAAGAAGATAGAAGAATCAAGGTTGGAACTAAGGTTCGTGTTCCCCAAGCTCATGAGGGAGAATTTCTGTGTTTGCTGATTCTAAGCATTACAATAGTGGACTTTGTCTATTCTCAATTTCCTTGCTTCTGATTTTGACTCACTGGATTTCGAAATAGCTGAGTAGGCCTGGTCCTCTCATCTCCAAACCTTCATTCAGCAATGTCCTTCATTGCTTGAGTTGCCGATGCCACAGACCGCTGGAGAAGGTGTGTAGCAGGACTGGCTGGGGTGAGGAAGAGGAAGCATTGAGCCATCAGCTCTGATCCTCCATCGATCAAAGAATCATTCCATGAAGCATTCTTGTCTCCCCCCGTCTGCCATCACTCACACTCAGGCTATTCCTTCAACCCTACCTCAATGCTGCCTCTCTGCAAAGATTTCTCCAGTCTCCCTGCCAAAATGTCACCCTACCTTCGCTGAAACTCCCACCTATGATTTTTGCACCCCGCCTTCAAGGATTTCCCACAAGCAACTTACATGATCACCACTTCCCCACTATAACTTCCTTGAAGACAAGAGCCGTGACATTGATCTCTACTGTCCCTAAAAGCTCCTGGGCCAGTGTATGCACTTGGTAAGGGTTCACTAGATGACTAATGATAATGAATAAATAAGTGAAGGAACTTCTCTAGTGACATCCTCTTTTCTTTAAAATATTGGATTCTCCAGGAAATCACAAACCAATCGCCCTCACTATGTTTTTAATTAGCAGGACTTCTCTCTGCCACCCCATCTACCTGATTTCTCCACCCCTCAGTGAGCCCTCATCCATTAGTATACACAGAATATTTTTTATAAATGTATTTGCCTTGTGGTTTAAAAAGTAAACTTAAAGGAGAGTGAGAACAGGACTCCATCCTTGGAATGAGTTCATTTTCTCTTTGGAACAACCACAACAGGACAATTTTTACACCAGTTCAAGCATTTGCCGTAAGTAACAACTCATCGGGCCAGAAAGAATGGAATAAACCATGCAAGGAAAAGCATCAAGGAGTCTCCATGCTCTATCCTTAATCCACTCAATTTCCTGCCAGAGGAGAATTCTTCCATTACCGTCAGCCCTTCCCAGGGCAGCCGACAGCAGCAGTCTCAGCGCCCGCTAGAAACTTTCCACTCTGGAACCCCAACCGAGTGGGCAGCAGTCACCAGGGCTGGTTCTCTCCTGCCCTGTGGTTAACGAAACTGGTAGGCCGGCAGCTTCCTCCTGGTTGCCATGGAGACGGCCAGGCCGGCTGGCCTTCTGGAAATGGAAAAGAACAGCAAGTGCAAGACCACGCATTCCATCCTGCCTTGCAGATTAAACCAGCTGTCAAGCCAGAGTGAAGGATCCGTGGCCAGGCAGAGGGCTGCGGAGCGGAGAGGCCAGCCTCGCCTCGGAACTCGAGATGTAAGTCATTTCTCTGTTCTCTTTTGAAAAGTGTGTCTACTTTGACAGTTTGTGAGAGCTTCAGCATTTCTGCTGCATGTCAGGCGAGTTCTGGGGTGAACTGAAGCTCTGCTGCCCATGTCATCTCCTTGTAATATTTGTATTTCCTGAGCATAATGTACACTTTTGGGTAACATTTCCCCTGAAATGCTTCTGTAGGCTTCCAGGCTTAGGAATTACTCTTTGCTGCATTTCTGCCTTTAAAAGGAAATGTTTTTCAGTGCATTAAGCAGAGAATGGTCTTCTCATTTAGTCCCTAAATAGATAAACTCACTTAGGTTAATATTATATAACAGATAACTGCAGCCGCTGGGCTTCTTGTTTCTATTTTAAAACATCTGGCTATATTTTACTATTGGTCTTCAGTGCTAAATAACAATTACATAAAAGAGGAGGATTTCACAAGATATCTCAAACCATCTGTTTAATTAAAAATCTAGTAGTCTGATAGTTCCGGCTTATTTACACACTGCTCATTAGAAAACACGGAAGACAAGAAACCAAGTTGGGATGAACCGTCGCTTGGAATTGGCTAACGTTCTTAAAGACATTGTTCCTTTTATTCAAAAGTATAAACAAACGTGATAAAAGCTATAGCCACAGTTAAGATGTCAGGGTGTTTTGCTCAAAGCCTGCTGCCCAGCTTATATCTCTCTGTTTAGTAAGCATATTTTGGGAAAGTTTTTTAGCAATAGTGTATTGGTATACATTGAAGAAAGGAGGTGTTTTCAAGGAACTGTGCAAAGTGTTATAAAACTTGTCCTTAAAAAATACCAAAAATATCATTAATTTTTTTAATGAACTTTAGGAGGTTAGGGTTTTTTTTTTTAACTTTTTTAGACTGAATAGTGCAGTATATGTGAAAGAAAAGAGTTCTTAATTTTTTTGACAGAAACTAGGCGTTTTCTGAATTCAACAGTTTTTACAAAGTATTTATGGAAATGAAGCTTTCCTCGCCACGCCAATATGCTTATTGCTTAAAGTTGGTAGATGATTAACTTTTTTTTTTAAAGATTTATTTATTTATGCCTACAAGCTGGAGTACAGACGAGAGACGTGGGGCAGTGAGAGGGTTCACCAGAGACAGAGTGGGGAGCAGAACAGGCAGATCGACGGAAACACACTGCTGAGGGGAGCAGCGGGTGAGGCAGGAGAGGTCTGCCTCCCCATGTGGGAATCTATCTGGCCGGCCGTCGAACTCGCATCGCTGTTGCCTATAGATCCACAACGCAGCACTTAACCGCTGCGCCACCAGGGAGGCCCAATGATTCACTTTTAAAGTCAGTGTACAGTGGTTTGTGTCCCTGCCACTGAGGACATCACACAGACCACACATCTTCACGGTGTGTGACTCAGGGCAGCCATGCTGAGCTGGGATTGAACTCAGTGATGTAATAAGCTGAGGATCTACCAAGGCAAAGAAGGGACAGGCTTGAGGGTTTGCAACATTAGTTAATGAACTGAGAACCTGTGTCGTGCAGGTGGTACGGTAGCTGCACGTTTTAGCTAAGACTTGCCACTGGCTCACACTCAGAAACCCTTGGTTCCACGCTCCACGCCTGTGTTAGCAGAAGCAGCACTCAACTAATGTTGTCCTTGTTTTAAAATTGAGTTCCTTCCTTTAAAGTGTATCTGAAATGTTTGCCTATAGTAGAACTCAGCTGACTCCTTTTGTTTCCTGCTCTGGTAGCACAAGGTTTGCTTTCGGTTAAAGGCCACAGAGCCTAAAGCGGAACATGAGGCAGAGACATCACTCGGGCAGGAGAAGGCCCCGGGTTAGGAAATAGCACTGTCAGTTCCGCCGGGATCCCTTGGAGTACACTGAACTGCCTGACTGCAAACCTTAGCTGCTTCCTGCTGACTCAGCGACTAGAGCAAGTGACTTAACCTCCCCATGTCTCCATTTTCAAGTATGAAGTCAGGGCCTTTCTATCTCCCTTTAGCTTTACTGCCAGGGTCAAGTGCTGATTAAAACCTGGCACAAAAGAAGCACTCACTTGATGTTCTTATTAATTGATAAAAAAGATGTGTAGTTCCAAATTACAGTCAATTTTCAACATATGTACCTCCCACATTTCTTATATGAAAGTACATTGGCCCTTTCCAATGACCTCGGGAAACAAGGCTGAGGGGCAGTCAATGTTGACTTGGCCGACTGGGGACGCGATAGCATCTCTTGTCTGCCTAGCAGTCTGAACTCTCCTGGGAAGCAGGAGCTGCATGTTTGCTCTGTAATGTTGGAGGTTCTGCTCGGCATCCAGGGGGGCTGGATAGATGAGCATGGCACTCAGGGAAGAGTTTGGGAGCCGGGTCATCATCCTATCTGTTAATACAGGTAATAGTAAAGCCATGGGTGGGCGTACCAGCCCCGAGGAGTGGATATCACAGGGAAGAGAGCCAGGGGGCATTCAACAAAGACAGAAGATGCCAGAAAAGGAGATGCCAGCTAGTGAGACTGAGAGGGTGGTCGTTGAGCAAACCTGAAGAATCTGGTGTTGATGGAAGAACAGAAAGTTCTTTGCTCAAGAAGGAAGGTGTAGGCAACTAGGTCAAATGTTGGTGAGACGTTCATGGAAATGAACCAATGGATTTGGCGCTGGGGTGGGGGTTGGGGTGGAGACACTAGTTGCCCAATGAGAATGGTTCCAATGGTGTGATGGTAACAGAAGACACGACAGGTCTTGGGTCCTCTGTACAGGCACAGACTTGCTATAAGGGTTTAGTTTTAACTTATTTTATGGTAGACTTATGTGACCCTATAAAAGAAGCAGGCTTGAGGCAGCAAGAACTGTTGCCCAAGCCCCTAGCTTACTCAAGTTTCCTGAAAGATGTGGGTTTTGAAGACAGTTCAAAAGATGAGAGTAATTTCCCAGCAGATGAGAAATAGAAAATAGTCCCAGGCACAAGGGGGGGCGACATAAGCAGCTGGGGGAGGTGTGGAGTCCGGAATGCAGAATAAGATCACACATGTATGCGTGTGTGCATACATACACACACACACACACACACACACACACACACTCCTTTCCCAGTTTTGTATGTTTCCCATAAAAGGATTACTTCTCACTTGCATCTCGGAAATGCCTGCTCTCCTAGATCATTGGGGAAGCCAGAATCTTCTGTGTGGCCAGGAGTTCTAACGGACTCATCTGGAGCTGTGTCTAGACACCACTTCATGGTTTGGCCCATGCTGTGATGCCCACATGATCTCCGGGAGCGCTGCTGTCATCATGAAAATAATCTTCAAGGAGTCCTCAATGAGATCAGGAGGGATTAAAAAAAAAAATAAACTTCTTATTTTAGAATAGTTTTAGACTTAAAGAAAAATTACTGTGAAGATAGCAGAGTTCCCATCTACCCAAGCCCTATCATTAACATCCTACATGAGTATGGTGCATCTGTCACAATTAATGAACCAATATTGATACATTATCATCATTAACTAATTTCCATACTTTATTCCCATCTCCTTAGATGTTACCAAATGTCCTTTTCTGTCCAGGATCCATCCAGGTTCTCCCTTGAGTTCTCATTCCCAGGAGGCATTTTTAAACCCTTAAAAATCTCTCAAGAAAGCAGCAAAATTTAAATTGCCTTTGGTTCCAAGATTTGTAACTACAACAACTAAAGGGAAATTTAATCCTTACTTTTCTAAAATCCAATCATTGGAATTGTTGAATACAGATGAAAGGGCAAAACTTCAGGCTTACATCTAGAGGAAGTAGTTCAAGGTACTTTATGGGACTGTAATAATGTGTGACTGTAGGTGGAAGATCTAAATCCCTTTTTATTGTCCTGGAAGCAGGTAATTAAAATATTCAAGGTCGGCCAGCCTCCTTTTGTTTCTCATCTTCTAGCAAAGGGATTACTCTGACTCATTTTCCTTGGCAACCTCACTCTCACATAATACTTGCCCAGTAATTTGAGCAAAACTCTCCCAGAGTAAGTTTTACAAGACTGGATGCTTAAATGTTAGGTTGTGGGACGTTCGCAGCGGGGCTGGTCTAGCGCCTGAGCCGGGAACAATGAGGTTGCTGTCTGGCGATGCTCACAAGTATCTGTGCGGTCACTTGCTTCAGACTAAGTCTGCTCATCTCCGTTGGGCCCTAGAGTGAGGAAGAACAGTGATGGGGGCCCTGATTCGGGGCTCATGGTCCCCGTTCCAGGATGTGTGTCACCCTAGGTCCCCAAAAGTTCCAAGGCAACCACAAACCCAGACCCTGCTGGTTGGTAGAGTCACAGGAGGGTGGGGGTGCCTCATGGAACTTTTGTCAGACGCCACTGAAAGGCTTTCAGGGAGACTTGGAGGCAAGGGGAACGATAGAAGCTCAGATTTTCCTCCCTCTTAGCCATACACAAAATCTCATTACGGTTCCTCCATCAGGACTTGATCGTATCATTAAATTCCTGCTGCAAAGGAGAGATTTTGCTTACTGACTTGACAACGTGCACTTTTTTGCCAAGTCCAGGGGGTAAAAAGTTAAAGCGGAAGTAAAGGTCAATAGCAGGCATCTTTGTTTAACTGATATCGGGGTTTCTTTGCATGACGTGACTTTATGCAGTGCCTCTGTGCGTCAGGTGCTGGGCCAAGGACTGGGGAAACCACGGTCAGGAAGACCTGAACCGGGTCTCCCTGGTGGCGCAGTGGTTAAGCGCTGCGCTATGGAGTTGTTGGCGACGCGAGTTCGATGCCAGGCCGGGGAGATTCCCACATGGTGCGGCAGACCTCTCCTGCCTCGCCCGCTGCTCCCCTCAGCAGTGTGTTTCTGTCCATCTGCCTGTTCTGCTGCCCACTCTGTCTCTGGTGAACCCTCTCACCGCCCCACATCTCTGGTCTGTACCCCAGCTTGTATACATAAATAAATAAATCTTTATAAAAAAAAAAAAGAAGAAGACCTGAACCTGGCCACAGACACCTGACTTACACAGCATTCCCACAGCCCAGGCCAGCCTTCGAGCAGCAAATGAGGGAGTGACATTAGAGCACCGCTGAGCTCACTACTTTATTATTTTTTTTAAAGATTGACTTATTTATGCCTACAAGCTGGGGTACAGACCAGAGGTGTGGGGCGGCGAGAGGGTTCACCAGAGACAAGTGGGGAACAGAACAGGCAGATCGACGGAAACACACTGCTGAGGGGAGCAGCGGGTAAGGCAGGAGAGGTCTGCTGTGCCATGTCTCCCTGGCCGGGTGTCGAACACCCATCGCCACTGCCGACAGCCCAACCACTGCACCACCGGGGAGGCCCAAGTTCACTACTTTCAAAACACAAAAATCTGCTTTCTTTTCAGCTGGTTCTTAATCATCTTAGTCTAGAAGCTTCTGAGCACCTAGGTACATTTTTATTATGATGTATATTTCATCTCAAAGCGGCAAGTCAGTTGATACCAGAAGAAATCCTGGCTTTGCAGTGAACACAAATTAATTAAATTAGCACTATTAGCTTGTGTTTTGATGGCTTATGCTCCCACCGACCTGACATGGTCCTTGTTGCCTTCTCACCTCCTTGTCTGCACCTTAGCGTCTCCTCCACTTATTCCTTGGCATGTCTCACCTGTGCCCATGAGTGATCCTTCTATGTGCATCTGTCCCCAATCTCCATGGAGTCTGGGGGGGGGGCGGTCAGTGTTGAATGTCTCTTGCCCCTGCCATGGGGCTCCCAGTTGACTGGCTGTCCAGGGGATGCCCAGTCTCTCCTCCGGGAGGGGCCCACTGGGGTTGCCTGCTGCTCCTTCCCCACTGCCCCAGAGCTGTGCTGCCTTCAGTGCAGAAGTGGGGAGAATGGTTTGTCCCCTCACACTTCACCACCAGATCAGGAGTCACCCCAGAGCTCAGGGTTCTTGAGAGCAACCCATGTGGCCTCTGCACTCAGCTCCAGGCATTTGTTAGTCTGGGCTGAGAAGAGACAAGTGCCTTCCTGTCCCTCTTCCCCATTCCAGGACCTTACTCATCACCTTAACCTTTCTTCTTTTCTCTCAACAATTCCACATATACAAATAACCACATGCATACAGTGAGGCCCTGAACTCATGAGACTGGCCAGAAGCATCTGTTTTGGCTTTGCTGGGTCTAGCACAGAGCTATGATGATGGCTTTGAATGTGGTCCTTCAGAAGAATGGTAAAGGCCCTTTGGACACAGATTCCCAAAATCTGATGACCCAGGCAAGTGAGAGTGATAAACACATGATACAATTAGCTAATACTACAGTGCTGTGAGCGGAGAGGGGCTAGTTTGTTTAGTCCAAAGGGTGATTAGATATGGATGGGTCAGTTTCCCCATTATCTCTGTATTAATTTCCTGTTTCTGTTATAATACATTTGCACAAATTTAAAGGCTTATTCCAACAAAAATTTATTCTGTTGCATTTCTGGAAGTCAGAAATCCAAAATGAGTCTGACTGGGCTAGTCAAGATGTCGGCAGGGCTGGCTCTGCTGAAGACTCCAGGAAGGATCCTAACCTTGCTTCCTCCAGTTCTTGAGGCTGCAGGCATCCCTTAGCTTTTAGCCACATCACTGCCAGCTCCACTGCTGTAGTCACATTGCCTTTTCCCCCCTCTGTCTTCTCCTGTGGCCCTTTCAGCTGGACCCTGGTGATTACAATGGATTTACCCAGACCATCCAGGATAACTTCCCACCTCAAACCTGTAGCTTTCACAGTTTACACAGAATAGCACATATGTCTCTTCAAGGCCATTATTCAATCCACCACACTATTAAGCAGGCATAACAGACCAGAAAAGAAGTATTTTATCACATTCCAACTCCTGTATTTCACTCATTTCATAATTTTGAGGCCTCCCATTTCCCAGAATTTACAGGACACTTTTAAATGTTTGTTACAGGAATAATGCTGCAAATAGACCTTTTTATTGTAGGCTGAGCCTGTTCACCATTCAAATTCTTGATGCAAGTAATGCATTAAATGAAACAGTTACTTTAGATTTCTTTGGGGGTGACTTTTGACATGCTGGGACAGATGCTGATATATTCCTATTATCACAATGATCCTGACATTACAAAATATCAGTGTGTATGAGCAGTGCTATATTTTGCACATTATATTTACTACTGTGTATATTGTAGCTCCTTATGAATACAGCAGGTCCATTTTGCTCAAAGTCATTTTGTCACAACATTGATGAGTAAAAAAAACAATCGCTGCTCATAGGGAGTTTGCACTTCTCCCCACGTCTATGTGTTTCCCCCAGGCGGGGCTTCCCCCCACATTCCCAAGATGCACATGTGCGGGTCATTGTTGAATCTCTTTTGTGCTCGTCAGAGTGAGTGAGCACGGGGATGATGCACTTTGTGATGAAAGGATATCTTGTGCAGGGCGGGGCTGCCAGGAGAGGCAGAGCTGGAATGAGTATGTTAGAAAATGAATGAATGAATGAATGAATGAATGAATGAATGAATGAATGAATACAAATGATCTCTCTATGTTAGTGTGTTTGGGGTCTTCATTTAGAATGTTGATGATGTTTCTGTGACCAGAGGTATGCCTTAGGAACTTACTCTCGTTTACAGCAATCGGCTCGGTCAAATTGGTTCATTTCATGTTGTTTGGCTTAAAGTAGCAGTTTGCAAGACCTGCGGCTGACTAGAGAAGAGCTGGCTTTAGCAGCCGTAGTGCTTACAGATAGTCCGAGTAGACCACCTCCCCCATGCACACCTCGCTTTGCTCAAATCAGAGCCTTCCGTGACAGGTGCTATCACCCCCTTGCCATTTAGGGGTGGGGATCGGGGGGAAGTGACACCCAGTGTGCCCAAAACCAACCCACTCAAGTTGCGTCCTCAGCCCTGCAGTGCATGCCTGGAGCTGATTTTGCCTAAATTCCAACTTAGAGAGACATGAACTTGTAATTTTTTTTCCCTAGGGGAAGAAAAATAACAGATGTGGATAAATAGCTTAGACCCCACCACATAAATCAGACAACAAAGTGCTCACATCGGGATGGCCGAGGAGGCAGTTCCTGCCTTGGGCAATGAGCTGTGACCCACATGCGGTGGGGACTTCAGAATGAGGCGCTGGTGAGGTCCTGTGAAAATTCAGTGGCTGGTCCCAGGGCTGGGGGTGTGCTGCTGTGGAATGTGAAGAAGAAAGAAAAGATAATACTTATCACACCAAGAAAACACTGGGAAGAGACCCAAATTAACTTCAGTTTCAACATTATACACTTTGAAATTTTCAACAAGGCTGTCATTCCTCTTTTAAAGTCATCTTACTCGGTATTTATCTCTCACCTACCTCCTGTAGTGTTTGTGGGGAACAGAGCCAAAGAAAAGAAAGATGCTAAAAATCCTGGTTCTCAAGAGCTTCTCAAGGGCCTACACCTAAAGCCTCTGTACCGTGTTTCTGTAGGCATCTCATCCACAAATACTCAGTGACCGACCTTTCCTCCTTCACCTACCTGGAGAGGAGGATGGCAGAGTCATGGGCAAGTAGGAACTGGATTGAGACCAGGTGACCACTGAATTCTGGGGCCCTAGAAGGGTCCATCCACACTTCACCCATACTTCATGTTCAATTCTTTCTCTGCCTTTAACACCAGACAAGGGAGGGTTAAGGCTTAATGTGAAAATACTCTTAGATGAGAATAATGTGTCATGTATATTTGATGGAATACTATACATCCGTGAAAAAGGTAAGAGTGTCATTTGGGGCAAAATAGGGGAACCTCAGGTGATTTTAAGTGAACTAAATCAAAAAGTGAAAGACAGATATTGGATGGTTTTGCTCATCTTTTGGAACAACCAAAAAATATACACAGGTAAAATACAGTAGGAATAATCTTGAACTTAGTGAAAGAATATAATAGTTATTAGAGGGAATGGGTGGAGGGATGAGTGGATGTGGGAGAGGGGCAGATAGGGTATGGGCATAGATGGTTTGGTGGAGGGTGAGTGGAACATATACACATATAAAAAGCAAAAGTGTAACACTTCCCAATTCAAATAAAAATTAAAAAATATAAATCTGCATTAAGGCTAACCTAAGTGATTTTAGACCCCTCTCTGAGCAGGGTTTTGGCCTCGGGCACCTGGGGATGAGGGGTTGACCAGATGAGGGGATGACCAAGAAATTAGGACAATGGGGCAGTTAGGTGCCCCTGGTATGGGAAAAATACTGTATAGACTTCTCAGTCTCACTCATAACTGGTCTCATGGGCAGCTGGTTTTCCTGCCAAAGCACCCAGAGGTGCCTGATTTTGAGAAAATGAACAGTGCCCACCAGAGCTGTGAGAGGATAAAGTGGGTGTCTCAGGAGTCCTAGGCAGAAGGCTAAGGACAAGACAGTGGTCCTTCCAATGCTGCTTGTTCAGAAACTGCCACCTCCTATGTCACCTTCCGAGGACTCTGTCAGGTGTTCTGGCTACAGGCCCACAGCAGCACAAGAGCCTCCTCCTCATGCCTCCCCCCTAAATCCAGCTCTCTGGGTTCTCTCCATCCCCTCAAGGATTGCAGATACTGAAATGGATTTTTTTGGAGAGGCTGGAGCCAAGAGGAGTGAGCAAATGGAGAGAGGCAAGCTTACAAGGAAAACACAGAAGAAAAGTGTTCTGTGAACTTACTTAGAACCCCCTGTCCTTGCTCATCTCCACTCCAATTCAGTCGCTCCCAGGCCGCTTAAATGACCTTCCTGGAAGGCACAGATCCAAGCAGGTCTAGACACCTGCTTTCTAAACTGTCACCACCTCGTTGTCACCTCTCGGAGGGGGTGTTTACAACCCAGTGAGGACACAGGCCAAACCACAGGGTAGAGTTGAAACTCTTCAAGCTTTTAAATTTACCTTCCATCTCAATATTTTAAAATGCTACTCTTTGTGTATTGTTTACCATGCAGGCAATACCTTTACACATAAAGAGTTTTCTCTATTGGGGATTCTTAAAATTTTTATTGGTGGGGTGACATCAGAAGAGCTTGGGGACTAAGCCCTTAGAGTAGCTGGCAAGTCCCGACTCACTCTATCCTGTCTGCCTTCCCAGCCCCCTGGGCCCCGAGACACAGCAAGGATTGCCAGTATCTCTGCGATTCCTCAAGTGACCCATCCTCCCATCTGCAGCTTCTCCCCTTTCCCCACTGCCCTTCTCTGCCTAGCCCAGAGGACACCAGTTTGGAGGAGTCTTTCCCATTGCTTCCTGCCTGACATGGGATCTGCATCTTTCATCAGCATCCATCAATCAGAGAGCACTAGCTTTAGTTGTCTGGCTGTTCTTCTAGTAAGGGCTAAAACCCTTGGGCAAATAGTTCCTTGAGGGCAGGGATGATGTCCTCTTCCCTTTCGGTATTCCGTGATTTATGCCATTGCCTGGCATCCAATAAATGCTCTCTAAATGATTTTTCTCATTTTCTTTTGAAAAGAAGATGTAAAAATCATAAATTGCAAAACAGTATTGACACCTGCTGCATTCATGGAGGTAGACTAACTGCTGTGACAAACTTGCAAATATCAGTGGCTTAGACAATTGAAGGTCAATACCTCCCTTCTATTACAGTTTAATGCGTAAAGGGGCGGGGGCGGGAGGCTGTGCTCAGCTCCACACAGTCATTTGGGGACTCAAGCTCTATTTCTGTCATCTTCCAAGGCTCTCGGGTCCTCCACATGATTTTCTGCCCACGTCTCATCAGCCAGAGCTCAGACAAATATGTGCTAGCCTCTCCCTGCTAGAAGCTTGGAAATGCTTAGTGCTCTGGCAAAGGAGGAGAGGGGAATATCGTTACTGGTGGCATCGGAAGCTTTTGACATACCTAGATTGTAAGACACAATACCTGGTTTTAAACACAATCAGGGCAAAAGCTCAGGTGGTAGTGGTCAACCCACCTGAATTTTTCAGGCAAGATGCTAAAAACTGTGTGTAAATCATAGGAGATGTTTAAACACCAGGGTTTTAAGTCAGAATTAGCTCACGTATTATTTTCATGTCGTAGCTGAAGACCTCTGAATGGTGATTAATATTAGCCAGTAACTGCATAAAAGCAAAGATTCTGAATTGAGCTGATACTGACATCAGTTGCTTCAAAACAAATTCCACACGGATTCCTTCTCAATCTAGGATTACACCCAACATTTAGATAATGTTTATACTTGGCTCCAAAAGCAATGTTTCAAACTGAACTAGTTGTTTATAAGAAGATATTACTAGTAAGGAGATACTGTGTTAGTGGGAGGATAGCAGGGAGACCATTTGCCCAAAATAGATTGGAAATGTCATGAATAATGATGTTTTGAATTCTATAGTCTTAACACAAAAGACCAGAAAAAAGTGATTGTGGAAAAATCTAGAGACATTCTCCAAATCCTTCCAGCAATTAAAAACTTTGATTTAAAATATAAAGTCAGAAGGGAGTTTAGTTAGAAATTGGAAGTGATTTTTATTTTAAAAGTAGAAAGGCACTTAGGGAACAACTCAAGGACTGGGAAACAAGAACACCATGTAGTGATTATCAGGTGGGTGCAGGGGAGAATGGGGGGGGCGATAGGGTGGTGGCGCTGGAGCTTTGGTGGAGGGTGAGTGAAGCATGTGTACATATGAAGTTGTGCTCCCCAAATTATGGAGTTACGTAAATGACTGGCAGCTTGTTAAAATTTGAGGGGGAGAAAAAAAGAAACTGGCGAGATGCCCCAGCAAGCAGCAGACAGTCTCAAATACAAACCTGAGATGCAGCACTAGGGGGAAGGCAGAAGAAAGCCAGTGTCTGGCCGCCCTCAGAAACCCACATTGAACCGAGGGCTTGGGGAGCTAGACAAGGATGTTTCACAAATGCAATCCCTAGAGCCTACACAAATCTTTGTCCATTGGAAGGAGAGAAGAGCAATTCCAGTAAAGGAGGCGATTTGGCATCTGGGTGTAGGCTGCAACGGAGACATGTATTTGCATGGGGAGTGTATTTTTTCAAAGCGTGTGAAGTGTTTGCTAACAATGGCAGTAGAAAGATGGCCTGCAGCTTTCGAACCCAGGGATCTAAAGGGCTGCAGTTGTTTTGACCCTCTACCTGGATTTTTTTCCCAACAGAATTAGAGAAGAGGGCCCTGACGCCAACGAGTGGGATCAGCCTCACTGGAAACAACAGACTGAGGGCAGCAGACTGTTCTACAAAGGGAAACTGGCTCATCACACTCATTGGCTTCAGGGCTGAGGATCAGTGCACTTTTGTCTGATTCTGTTGGGAAAGATACTTTTTTCTCTGAGGGCTGCTCAACTTGTAGAAAGGTATCCTGGATCTATTGGTAACTGTGTGGACTCCTGAAAGGGTAAGCTTATTCACCAATGATGCGAACACAGAAGAAAACAGATAAGAAATGGAGACACATTCCTAAAAACCTGATTCTTTAGCACCTGGATCAAGCCATGCCTGATACCCTTTTGATTTTTTTTTTAAATGTGTGAGCCAACACTTTTTTTTTCTACCCAAGCCTATCTGCATTGGGTTTCTGTTATAAGCCATTAAGATATCCAGACACTGACATTTGGTAAACTTTTTTTTCGTTCATCCAAAAAACATTTGTTGAGTCCTTGTATTATGTTAGGCACTGTGCTGGAAACTGAGAAAATAAAGCCCATTTTGAGCTCCCTCAGGAAGTGGAAGAGACCCTACTCCAGTGGAGAGACTCTTGAACCGATAATCACAGTGTGGTGTAGCAGCCACTGTAACAACAGTTTGAATGGAGTGTCAAGTCTGTGCCTGGGAGTAGAAGATGTCATGAGAAGCTTCCTGGAGGAGGTGACGTCTGACTAGAGGAATATTTCTTGTGTAGGAAAAAAGGAAAGGAAAAATTCTTACATAATTAACACAGAGCAACCAGAATCTTAAAAATCCAAAAGTTGAACAGAGAGATTGACAAGCTATGGGGCTGGCCAGGAGTACAGTTGAGGGGTCCGGCTGTACTGACCCTCTAACTTACCCAGCACACCATTTTCTCAGCACCCCAGCTTTGTGCTCTTCATCACTGAGACTTCCCTGCTGTGTCTTGACATAGCCCTGCCTCCCCAACCCCATCACCACTGTGGGTACAAACAGAGCAGGGGGAAAGGGACTTGTCAAGTGTGTGTGCCTATTCCGCGCATGCCAGGCTGGAATGTTCCCACAAATGAGTAACTAGAGTGAAACTAGGGTGCTCCCAAGTCATGTTCAGCAACCCTACAGGAAGAAACGTGGTCCACTGAAAGAGCAAAGTGTCCCAGTGGCATCTTTGTCGTGACCCCCAAGGCCAGTTACCGGGGATATTTGTCCTGCTCTGTACCCTTTCATGAGGTTTCCTGCATCTGGCCTCCCTGATATGATCTTTGGGGTCCCTGATGTCCAGATGGCCGTGGCCACCTTGAGGTCAGGCTGGGCCTCGACTGCTGGAAAGCTGCCCACAAATCCCTACTGGCATCTCCAGCTCTACTTGCTCCAGGAAATCAATTTCGTTCTCCCTTCCTGCCCCTTCTTCCACTCAGATCTCTGGGTGCTCTCAGCACCTGTAAGAGGGAAGGACACTTGCTCACCAGGTGCAAGCTGATGGAGAGGTCCTCTTCCCTCCCTGCCCCTTGCAGGCTGGGGTCAGAGCAGGTCACGGGTGTTGACAACAGCGTTTCCAGTTCTGGCATGACAGGGTTACTAGGACATGAAGTTCTGGAAACCTCCAGTGGAATCTGGGACAGCTGATCATCTAAAATTATCTTGCAATTAGTAAATTATTCACTGTTCCTCACTAAGTGGGGGAGTCATCCTCGCCACATTCTAAAACATGTGAAAATGTTACACTCCTCTTTCTGGAAGCATTTAGGCCTTTACATGCTTCTCAAACCCTTTCCTTGATTATAAAACAAAACAAAGAGTGAATCCTTTAAGAAAACATTCCTCCAATTTCAAAACAAACACAAAACACAACAAATGCCTTATTTGATCCACAAAGGGACTTCCATGTAATGTAATGTTGCCTCTCGCATGCTCTGGAGAGCCCTGCTCAGTTGGCTTTAGGTGTATAAGTCTTATATGTATATGGCCTTGGTACATAAGCCCTTGGGGGGCAGGGTCCAGGTCTCATTCATCTTTTTTTTTTTTAAGATTGATTTATGTATGCATACAAGCTGGGGTGTAGGCCAGAGGTGTGGGGTGGTGAGAGGATTCACCAGAGACAGAGTGGGGAGAAGAACAGGCAGATCTACTGAAGTACACTGCTGAGGGGAGCAGCGGGTGAGGCAGGAGAGGTCTGCTGTGCCATGTGGGAAGCTCCCTGGCCGGGTATCGAACTCGTGCTGCAGTGGCTCTGGATAGCTTCATAGTGCTGAGACTTAACCTGCTGTGCCACCAGGGAGGCCCCTCGTTCATCTTTATTTCTTCTGCATGGCTTTGGCACGCCACCTAAGCTGGGTCCTACGTGGCTCCTGCCTTTGCCTCTCCCTTCCCCATTGCTGCAGCCCCTCAGTCCTTCATGCAGCCTGGAGACAGAATCAAGTCCCTGGGAGCATAAGCACCCTAAGTGTATTGTCTTATTCTGGGCTGTTACTCTAGGGTTAGCCAAGAACGTGCATGAACCCCCAATTAGCATTTATTGAATGATGAATGAATGATGTGAATGAATGAAGGAGCAATTGTTGTGAAGCTTCTGTTCAAATTTCCTTGGCTGAGCTTATTCTGAGGCACCTTGTACTCCAGCTATCTGCCGATGGGCTACAGCTGCCTGCCTGTTGACTCCCCCAATTTTTACCTTTGCTGCCCCTAGATTTCTCACTCCCTTGCTTTGCTAGCTCACAGTCTACTCTGTAAATGTTGCAGGTCTGCCTTGCTCTCTCTAGCTGTCAGCATCCTCTCTGGGCATGTTAACTGCCCCCCACCCCCAGCCACCTCCATGGGCTCCCCCCCAAGCCTTCTTGTGGGAGGCTCCTCCCCAGTTCTGTACTTTCCTGGTCAGAAGTCTCCTGCCATCCTTGGCACACACCCCCAGTGCCCACAGGCACAGATGAATGGAATTGCGTTGTTTAGTGTCTCTTCTATTACAGGCAGCTCAGGGGAAATTGAGTTATTTTTGTAAAACTGAAATTGGGGTGCCCTATTTCATAGTGTCTTATTCCAATTACACCACGAAAGAAGACTGCACGTCTATCCCATGCCAGGCAGCATAGGGCACATTTCCCCACACTGGATGCCAGTGTTGTCTGCTAACTGTGCAGGCATTCCTGCCTCATTCAGATCGTTGAATTGGGCCTGTGCATTGCTCAGTTTGGGACCCCTACAATAAATTATTTGATAAAATTAATTCATAAAATGCAATACGGGGGGCCTCCCTGGTGCCTAGGGGTTAAGTCTCAGTGCTATCACCTCTATGGCCTGAGTTTGATCCCTGGCCAGGGAGCTTCCCACATGGCGCAGCAGACCTCTCCTGTCTCCCCCGCTGCTCTCCCTTCAGCAGTGGATTTCGGTCGATCTGCCTGTTCTGCTCCCCACTCTGTCACTGGTGAATCCTCTCACCACACCCACCTCTGGCCTACACCCCAGCTCTTCTATGCAAAAGTAAATAAAATCTTAAAAAATAAAATAAAATGCATTACAGGATAGGAGTAGGTAGATCAAGGTCACTGTGACTGATTGGCTGGGTGATTAGACTTCAGTGTATTAACACCGTCCAAATCAACTCCATTTCCAGGAGGCCAAGTTTGTAGGAACCTGTAAGCAGATCAGTATTGAGGGGGCTGTTTGTCTAGTTAGAAATTAAAGTTTACCATTAACTAAATGTTTAACTGGTGTTCATGCTCTGATTCAGCGGGCGGCCGAATCCAACAAGGAAGTGCTTGTCTACTTCCTGAATTCCAGGAAGTCAGGCTGGGGAAGAGGGCAGGTCTGGGCAGGGCCTGCCACCTGCTCGGTACCACTAACTGGGTGTTTGGGGGATGTGCACCCTCACATCACTGCCTGCCCTGCCCACGGACAGGAAGCAGGGTCTCCTCCCAGCAGCCTCCACCCTTGCTCGTGAGCCAGCCTACTGGTCTCATTGTCAGCAGACGCCCGGGAGCTTCATGCCTCAGCTGAGCAGAGTTCAGCGGGCAAAGAGCAAGCCCACACTGGAGGCCCCAGGCATCACCAACCACGTTACAGCTGCGAGAGAGAAAACTTCACAGCGGCTTATTGAGGGGGCTCCATCCCCCCAAGTTGCATATTTCCCGTGAGAGCCTGTATTAAGGAAGCTGCTTATTCTTTTTTTCCTCAGGTGAGTTCCAATGAATCAGCTCTGAGAGGGGACACTGGACAGGCGGGCCCACTCTGAGACAAGAATGGCACAGCCCTCTGGGCGCAGCCTCCTGATCAGCCTCCTGGGCGTGTTTGTCCTTGACAGCTTCGCAGGCAGTCAGAGGAACCGCACGCTCATTTTCACAAAGGACAGCACCATTCAGAACTGCAGCTGCTCTGCCGACATCCGGGACTGTGACTACACCCTGGCCAACCTGCTGTGCAGCTGCAGGACTGTGCTGCCGTCGGCCGTGGAGGGCGCCAGCTACAGCGGCCACCTCACCATCTGGTTCACCGACACGTCCGCCCTGGGCCTCCTGCTGAACTTCACGTTGGTCCAGGACCTGAAGCTTTCTCTGTGCAGCCCCAACACCCTCCCCACGGAATACCTGGCTGTCTGTGGTCTCAAGAGGCTTCGCATCAACACAGAGGCCAAGCACCCTGCAGCAGAGCAGAGCCTGCTCCTCCACAACGTTGGGGACAGTGATGCCAGAGAGAAGTCCCCATGGTTACCTGAAGGCTGGCACACGTGCATGTATATCTCATTCCTTGACATGGCGCTTTTCAACAGAGAATCATCCTTAAAATCATATAGCACTGCAAATGTTGCCAGCATCGCCACCAATTTCCCCCACTTTTCTTTCTTTAAAACCTTCCCAGTTCCAAGCAATCAAAGCTACGTTGTCACATTCATTTACTAACACTGCCAGGAACTTTGCAAACTGTGGAGAATCTGGACAAGGAAACGGATCAGGTCACGGTGTCCCAGCCCACAACTAGGCCTTTCCCTCAGGCTCAGACCCAAGAGGGGTACAAGGACCGACCACAAGTCCTCTCCACTGCACTCTTTGGCCATCCTTGGGAGCTATTTTGGGAAAACAATAAGAAACCAAACAACCAACTTAATTCGGAAACATGTCCCGCCAGCCAACTAGAGGCCACATCTCCACGATGGCTGCCTGCAACCCATCGGGATGGAGAAGACAGGTCACACCGGGGACAGCTGACGGACCTCAGAAGAAAGACGACTCCCAGGAAAGGTAGCTTCCTTCAAAACACTGCCTTCGTTTTTTTCCTGCTTTGTGTTATTACATTGACTAGAATTCCTCCCGGTAGAGAATACAAGCTCTAGGACCCTGTGTCCACAAGATGATCAACTTCTCTTAGACTGGTATTTCCCAACTATCTTGCTAGGAACAGATGCCCCAAAGAAGGGGAGAGCTGGGAACGCGTTTGTGCGGCAGAGGGGAAGGTGTGAAGCTTGGAGGTGAAACAGGCCTGGTTGGGTGGGGCCTTTGGAAGTGGAAACAACTGAAAATTGGTGAGCTCAAAAACCAGCTGCACATACCTCAAACATTTGTTGTGAGCAAGGCCAGAATCTAGAGAATGTTTTCTTCTAGTCTCCCTCATTCATTCCCTTCTCTTTTTAATTATTTATTCTTTGCCTTCTTCTTTGTCCCCTAAAACTTCTTCGCCTATTTCCCCTCATATTCTCCATGCCCCCCTCCTCCTGCTCCTTCTGTTCCTCCTGCTCCAGAAATCAGAACTTAGAGTAACACTATTAGAACTGTCTACTGCAGGGGCCAGGCCGGGAGTCTAACAACTGCTTATAATCATATTCCTGTGGTCACACAGTTCACATTACTAATAGATAATTAAGAAATTACATTGAGGGCTCAGCTCATTTGGAATTAAAGCCACTTTGTATGACGTGGTTAACACAACATGGCTTTATGTGTGTCAATATAAGGAATCAGGCAACATATTTTTTTTAATTAGACTGACTCATCATTCTACAAAGAAATTTTCCCTCTCATATGCCCAACTTATAGTTCAAGTGGGAAAATAAACAATCCTTGACAATTATGGTACAAATGTCAGAACTCAGAGTGCAAAGCAACATTATTGTATTCACCACACATAATGATAATAAAAAGCTTTATTATGAAATAACCTTAACATCATCAGTTGACTGAAGTCACCTGAAATATCTACATTTGCTAAATTGTTGGGGGATTTGGTCAGAAAGGCTAATTAGCATGAGTAAATTAGGCCAAAACTTAGACTCAAGTATAATTTTAATAGAAAAATGTAATGACCTCATTAGTGACATTGCACTTGAGAGGTAAGAATAAGTTATAGAAAGAGATAAAGAAGATAAAGGGGGGAGGGGAGAAAGAAAGGCAAGAAGGATATAAGTGAAAAGAGTAATGGTATATTTACTGTCATTAGTTAGTGAAAATGTAATGAATTAAATTTTAATTAATAAAGCACAAAAATAAATGTTAGAAATCATGTACATCTTGATGTGCATATTTTGAATCATTTTAAAACTCTTTCACATGGTTTTTAAGTGGTTCTAATAAATAATTGTGGGTCCATAGGACTTAAATCAATAGAAAAGTTAATTTTGTTACAAGTCAAGCTTGAGGTCAGCATATTTCTGGATGGAATATCATTTAGATTGTGGTCACAGAGGATAAATAAGAAGCAGAGAAAAGCCATGGCACTTATGTGGGGGAAAGTGGCCTTTGGTGCTCATTTGCAGGATTGGGGGACAATAGGGAGTGGTGGGGATGGTGGCAAAGTGAAAGACCATTTCTAGCCTGTGATACAATGGGCACAAGTAACCTCAATATAAATAACAGTAAAATATAACAAAATAATTAAGGAGTGATGGGCTTTGAAGATGTATTACTTTTGTTTTTGATACATTTAATTGTAAGTCTGTATAACTTTTAATAATGACTGTATTCAACAACCAGCTTGCTGAAGGGCCTTAGGGTGTTGGCATTCACTTGCTGCACTGAGATGCCCCAGTATAAAGGAGGAAATCACGAGTTGGGGTTTTTTTGGAGCAGTGGTTTTCTGGTAAATGTTTAATAATCAGCTTTTCAGGAAACAGAGATGTAATTTGAGGCATTTGCTGATTTCCATGGTTTAAATATGTCTTCCCTGGCCAATTTCAAGCTGTAAAATGACATCACTGAAGATGACGCTGAGGTGTGCACAGTCCGCTCTGGTGAGCCCGAAGCAGCCAGCTCCAGCACACCACCGAGAGGAGACTGTCAAAGCGGGAGAGTGAGAACGGGTCAGTTGGGTTGACTAAAGATGAACCTAAAAGTATGCCCTGATTTGCAAGAAGGAAGTCCCGGTGACCTTGAAGAGACTCTGTGAAGCCACGCAAACAGAAGTCAGATCTGAGAGGCTTTCCGAATGCATGGGGGATGAGAAAGTGCCTGCAGTGAGTGGAGACAAAAGTCTGGAGAAGTTTGGTCGTGAAGGAAACCAGAGACAAGGAGTTGTGGCTGAAGAGGATGTCAAAGGAAGAGTGAGGGTGGAACATGCTATAGTGGGTGTGTATGCGGGAGAGAATGACAGAAGACCGGGATGGGGGTGGGGAGCCACGAGAATGAAGTCATGGGACTAGAATACAGTGCACAAGTTGTCAGATTACTCTTGGAGAGGAGGAAGGACACTTTGTCATTGATGGTGGACAAGAGGAGTGAGTACAGAGGCAGAAAGTTCACAGAAGGGGTTTACGCTGATGGCTCTATTTTCAGTAAAGAATTGTATGTTGTTATTTGGTTGGGGACAGCAAGAAATGCTTTCAAAAATGTGCCATCCTAATCTCATGGCACAAGAAAGTAAACTTACTAAGGAAACTTACCTATGCATAAGGAAATCTCATGGCACAGGAAAGTAAACTTACCGGATACATTTGTGGAAGCCCCTCACATGTGGATGGCTCTCTCCTGATCTCTCCAATGTCGCATATTCATCTTTCAAAATCCTTGCCATTGTCTCATGAAGGTGATGGGGAAAGAATGATTAAATATATGCAGCCATTCCCACATCCTTAACTTAAACTCTATTTATCTCATATTTAAGTTTTTTCCCACCTTTTTCCATTTTGCTGATGTGTTTCTTACAAGCCATTGGTGCACTTTATGAAATCAGTATTTTGCCAGGAAATACATTTTCTGTAGACTTTCAAATGCATTGTCACTGGTTGCAGACAACCTATTCTCATAATTAGATGATCTCTGGTTACATCTAAAGTTATGGGTGGTGCATTTGAGTGTTTTGTACCACTTCTTTTTTGGATTTTTCTTTATAATTCCTATACTTTTGATTATTTTCTAATTTATTAATTACTGTTCTAGCTTTAAATATACCTACTCCCACATTCTTTTAATTGTTTTGCTGGTTTTTATTTTTGTCATTTCTGAGGTTGAATAGTTGATTTCTGTTACTTTTGTAATTGTAAACTTAGAGTCATACATTCTCTGATTACCCCTATAGCAATGTTACATATGTATTATCTGAAAATATTGACATTTCTACTAATTTCTGTAGTTTTACATAATTTGTATTTATTTCCCCTTTGATTCAGAGATTTAGATGAGCTTCACATTTCCGAATTTGGCTTGTCTTTTAACTTTTACTCTATTTGGGGATTTTGTCCTGTAAAGTCCCTATTTTGAAGAATTTGCTCAGGCATTTTTTTTGTTGTACTCATGTAATGATTTCTAAAAATGTTTACAGATGAGATAGAATATTAAATAGTGTCTACTTTGACAGTGCAAAATTCTACCTATGCATTTGAGTTCACTGATTATATTATTAAAATTACATATAACCTTATGTATTATTTGACTATTCATCTGATTCAGAGAGACATTTTAAATTGTGCATTATGAAGAAAAATAATGGGTGTGTGTCCATTTGAAGTTTGCAATTAATTTAAAACAAAATCAGGAACTTAAGCTCATCAGAGAGGCACACTGGAGGCCAGTCTGGTTCCCCCAAAGCTAGCCGTTTGCTGGGTGAGTGCAACAAAGGAAGGGGTAGGGAGAGTAGGAGGTATGTGAGTGGGTGACTAGGGTTCTGCCCCATGAAATTCAGCCTGGATAGGGAGAGAAATAAAGGCAGAAGGAAGAGGTTGGGCAGTGAAATGTGAGGGGTTCATAGACTGGAGGTAGAGTAAGGGAACTGGAAGGATGAAAGCAATTTGATCACTGGAAAAGACTCCCAGTGATTCCCAGCAACCAGGAGAAGGTCCAAGGTGCCATCATTACTGTAGGTGGCTGACCAGAGTGGTGGGTGTGATTATTACAGATAAAGAGGTTATCTGCCAGGTCTGGGAGGATGGAAGGATCCCAGGTTCTAGCAATAATGTCTTTGATCTGCCTAACATGTACAGTGGATATATTCCTGGAAAAGGGGAGTGGAGGGTGTGGCTACTTGCATTTCTTGGGATGACTGTTGCTAGTGATACGGATACAATACCTGATCCTATAGTAGAGGGGTCCCTAATTGTACTAACAACTTTTTAAAGCACTAATGCATTGACCTCTGTGTATTACCAGTTAAAGAGCTGCTGTGTTTGGTTTACTTTCTTGGATGTTGACATAACATTTAACCTCGAAAGAAAAAGAAAAAAAGATGAGGAGTTAGAGAATGAACTCCAAATAGGTTATGCACTGGAGTGCTAAAGTCAGTATGAACCAGTGAATAAATGAATATTCATACAATTCAGGAAGGAAATGCACAAAAAACTAGTTGCTAATAATATTTTAGGTGATTCTTGTCTCCTTTGCATTGTTGTTTCCTAAGTTCCGAAAATGTGCAGGCAGTATGTTGACAGTTAGAAAAAGGTTACTTTTCAAAGTGTAATTCATTTCTGAGGAATTGGGAGCTTGATTTGACTCCTCCCTTTGTAAGCGTATTATGGTACTATGTATTTGACTCCTCCCTTTGTAAGCATATTATGGTACTATGTATTTATCAAACAACTCTGCTGCTCTCTAGTAACTTTAAACAACACAGGGGGAAAAACATTACTTCTTCTTTTATACCTAGAAGAGATACTTGTAACTAGATTGTTTTTTTCTCCCTTTAGTTTCCTACTCCCCTCCACCCCCCAAAAAAAGACAAGACTGTATGGATGATACTGAGCTAACAGAGATGAGTTCTTTCAGAAAGGATGTACTTGATCAATTGATATAGACAGATCTATAGATCATATTGGTAATATGTTTATGAGTTATACTTTTAATGTAGTAACACTGGAAGATGTAAAAACTGAGTCAGATGAAATATTTGAACTACCTCTCATTTTATATAAAATGGTCTAAGAAAAGATTACTAAAGCATTCATCCTGGAGCTATTGTGATCATCTTTAAGGAAAATGTGCTGCCTCACTCCAGAAATCTTGACACATTTAGTTATAATAACACTATTTAAATGGACATTTGCACATGGGGAAAAAATTAATCAAATTGAAATTTCTATCATCTTATATATGTGGTTCTTAAAATGTAACATTCTATTGACTTCTTTATGCTAATTGTAATTAGTAATTAATTTTGCTCATTAACTCATTTATTATCTTTCCCCAACATCTGACTACAGATCTAGAAGGATAAAGGACACATCTGTTGCATTCCGATTGCC
This sequence comes from Scalopus aquaticus, assembly GCA_004024925.1. Lineage (NCBI taxonomy): Eukaryota > Metazoa > Chordata > Mammalia > Eulipotyphla > Talpidae > Scalopus > Scalopus aquaticus. The sequence continues at coordinate 94,178 of PVIJ01005328.1, forward strand.
TAGTACAAAACCTAGCAGGTGCACAATACATTTTGTCGAGTGAATGGATGATAATAGAATTATCTGGTGTACGTGGCAGATTCATTACAAAAATACCAAAAAAGCTCAATATTTCCATGCAAGAAAATAAAACTTTGTTAGCTTTTAAAATCCTGAGCCCCTTAACTCTGCACTCTACCAATGATAACAGTTTGAAAGAAAAGACAGATCACTGAATTAGGTACAATGGCTATGTCTCAGTGGGGTTTGAGATAATGCAGAAATCTTCTAACATATGTACCAAGGGCTAGTCACATATTCTAGATGGAGATACTTGTTTCTCTTTACTGGGAATTACTATCTACTTCCTTCACCTTATCCACTACTGAAATGCCAGCAAGCACATGTGTACAAATCTTTTAAATAAAAAGAGAAAAACTTCTTTCTGAAGAAAAGCTACAAATGAAGAGTTATTAAATTTTTTATAAGTTGTATAACTTGCATGGATAAAATCAGCATTACTGAAAGTGAAAATAACTTGGTTTTTTTGTTAGAATTCTTTGGCTCTAGTGTATTTTTGGCTTTAAGTAATGGAAATAAACTTGACCTACCATAAGCAAACATACAAACAATAAAGCAGCAGCAGAAGCAACAAAGAAAACAGAAAATATTCTAAGGATTCTGGGACCCACAGACAGGAATATGGTCCTCCTCCAAGAACTGAGAACAAGAAACTGGACCGGCTTTTGAATCCCACATGCTATTTGTCTCTGTTTCTAGCACATCTGCTTCAGCCTTCTCTCCTGCCACACAGACTAGTTTTGTCAGCTCCTGGAGTGACACGGTAATTTAAAGCTTTCCTAAGGCTTTTCAGTTAATTGTAATTCCAGTCATAAATAGACTCACTGTCTTCGTCTCATGTACAAAATCTTGGGACAACCTGATTGGTCCACTTTGGATCAGATGCTATCATAGCCCAGTCAGTACCAGGTAACCAGACTTCCAGCCTCTGCTGGGATATGTTGAGATGGGAAGGACACTACTTTCTCCCCATAGGAGGCAGTTCCCAAAAGTGGAGGGGAGCTGTCTATTACTACTTTAGTAACTGATCTACCCAGGAATTTATAACAAATGTACTGAGATCTTGTTTTGGGAAGAAAGGGATGCAAGCTGTAGAAAATATTATTTATATCACTAGTTTAATAAATAAAGGTTTAATACTATTTAGTAAACACATATTTGGAGTGTCTATCATGTGCCAGGTACTGTTGCAGGAAGTCAGCAGTGAACAAAACGTATCTCATCATGTGAGGCTTCCACTTTAACTTAACACAGAACTGCCTCCAGCAAGGCAAAAGAGACTTGATAATTAAAATGATTTATTCAGCTTCCTTCCAGAATTGAATTACTGAGTGATGTTTTCTTGAAAGAAAAAAACAATACCTAGATTAAGGATTCCTAGGCTTAAATATTGAGTACTAAAAAACATTTTTTGGATAAAATAAAAAAAAATCGGTGAGGACTCAAGGTTTTCTCTACCTTTTAGGTTGGCAACTAAGAGTGTTAAAAACAAGCACATTATCATTATTTCACAGAAGGAAAGAGCTTCTAGTATCTTAACATGTACAGAGAAAGACAACCTCAGGCAACAGATAATTTTTTCCCTTTAAGGACGGACATCGGCTACAAAGTGTCCATAGTCTTCTCATCTCACAGCTGACTAGGGAGAACCTTTTACAGGTTCTTAGATCTGCTCTTATAACCATTACTTTAGACTCCAGACTAAGACTGAGGCAGCCAACAAAACTGGTTTGTCTATTTTGTCTGAATGTATGGTTCAATTAGTCATGAGATCAAGTCATGATTTGGTGAAGAAAAAAAAAAGCTAATTAGAATTACCACTTGGAAAGAGAACTTGAAAAAAATAACTGAATGACTTATTGATTCAAACAAAATCATTGCTGTAACAGCTCTAAGGATGCAGTATTTGTCCTCCCAGAAGACTACAGATACTTCAAGGCTAAATAGGGATGACATACTATATTTAATAAACTAATTAAATAGTCAAAGCACAGTAGTATTTTAATCAAATAATTAGTTGTGGATAATATACTGGCTGAAAGTTAATTGAGGAAGCTATTTAAGAATTTAATTTCCACAAGATCTATAACTTCTAGAAGGACCTTTGGCTTGCTTGAGCAGAGAGATAACTTGCTTAACTTTGTATTTTAGTTATCTGAATAGGTAGACTGCCAAAGTTATGAACTCATTGGCTTTCTTTTATTATCTTGGTTTGCTTTAAAAACACTTGTCTCCCCTCTATCCATATTCACACTACAGTTATCACCTCCACAGTAGATCTTTTTGAAGCTTTAGGTCCATTTATTAACAAATTCTGCTCTGAATCTTATCTTTTCCACCTCTACCTTAATATTGCTACTAAAACTGTCTCTTGGCTCAGGTGTCTGGAGCCTGACCAGGCACAATTTGAAACTTGCCATGGGAACTGGAGTCCAATTTCACCAATGAAACACTCTGTGGGATCAGAACGGAAATCAATGCTGAACAGTCAGAACACAAGAACTTAGAGTAATGCATACAGAAGCCATTGCTGCCAACTTTCCCTATTAACTGGAGGAAAATGTTATAGATCATTTTTCCAGTTTCTAAAAGGGAATCCTGGGTAGACAGATCTCAAATCCAATCAAGAAAAACAGAGACAAGAGGCAGATCAGTATGAAATACAATACTTGTTGGGCTTGAGATCTTGTGCTTCAATTTGGACTCAAATCTCAACTGACACTTCTGTAAAGAGAAATTTAGGATTAGAAAATTACAAATGCTTATTATTTGGGTCTAGGAATTCCAATTCTAGTTCATCCTGTGGATGTGACCATTTTCCACCGCTTTTCATTGCAGCATGATTATAGTAAGTTGGCAAAACCTTTCATATCAATTTTTATAGGATTTCCAACAATTTCTGTACAGTTAGGAACTCAGCTCCAATTTCTTAGGCTAAAAGTGCACTGTTTACACAGTAGTAAAAAAAGGTCATTCATGAAAATATACATAATTTGGCTTTATGTTCAGAGTATCTCTGGAGGAACTTGGGAAACAGCATTGTCCTAGAGGTGGTGAACCAGAAGGCATCTAGAAATACATGGTACCGCGTTACCGTTTGAGTTATGAGGCATGAAAATGAATTAACATATACATGAAGGAGAAGCCTCCCAAGTTTGATGACGCAATGATGGAACTGGAATCCTCAACCTCAGAGGCTAATACCCAGTTTCGTGCCATGAAGACAGTTACCTGGGTGACACAAGTTGACCGGCCCCACTCTCTTCGGTTTCTGAAGTGTACTAGGTTTTGGTTAAGTATTCAGTCATAGAACTGCTAACAAATGCAACATTCTTTAGAACATTTTGCTTTTCTTACATTAGAGAGACGGGGGCTAAAAGATCAGGCCAGGTAACATTTTTATCATAGATGAAAATTTATTGTTTTTGCACGTGCTCTATAGCTATATATAAATGCTGTAGAAATACGATTACTCAAGTTAGGATAATCGCCATATCCCACCTAGATTCTAGAAGTTTATCCCATTCCCCGTACCCCACCTCCCCTCAACAAACCTGGCTTTTCCTTCTGGCTCTACCTCCTTCCCCCCTTCCTCCTCCTTTTACCCCTCCTCTCCTCCTCCTTTTCTTCTTCCTCCACCCACAAGACCTGTTTCTCGCGCTCTCCTCCCCGTCCATTCGTCCCTTCCAGCCCTGGGCGGGCGATTTTCTTACGTGACCGCTCGCGTAAGCGCAGAGGACGCACTGCAGCACCGCGGGTCCAGAGACGACGGGATTTACCCCTTCTCGTCTCTATGATCCTCTTTGTGACCTGTCGGATTGCACCGGTGTCCCAGAGTTCCCTGCCAAGAGTCCTCCACGCCGTCAGAGGACAGTGCAAAAAGCTGCCGTTCTCGCGAGAAGCGCGGCGGTCTCGCCAAGCAATGGAGAGCGCGCGGGTGTAGGGGCTCGAGCGCATGCGCACTCGGCGGTGCGTGGTAGCGGGAGCGAAAGCAGGACCCGGCTGAAGCTCGCAGAGCGCGCGTGCGCCGTCGCGAGCTCTGCGCTGCCGTGGCCGCCGTGTGGGAGCCGGGCTGAGACCGCCGTGCGGGCCGCTGGAATGTTCCGAAAGGCCCGACGAGTGAACGTGCGCAAGCGGAATGACTCGGAGGAGGAGGAGCGAGAGCGCGATGAGGAGCAGGAGCCGCCGCCGTTGCTGCCGCCGCCGGGCACGGGCGAAGAGCCGGGCCCTGGCGGCGGCGGCGACAGGGCCCCCGGGGGGGAGTCGCTCCTGGGTCCCGGGCTACCGCCGCCTTCCGCGCTGACCCCGGGCCCCGGGCCCGAGACCGGGGGCGGCTTCCCGGGAGGCGCGGAGCCCGGCAACGGGCTGAAGCCGCGCAAGAGGCCGCGCGAGAACAAAGAGGTGCCCCGGGCCAGCCTGCTCAGCTTCCAGGACGAGGAGGAAGGTAACCGCTGCGCTTCGCCCTCCCGGCCCCCGTGCTGCCTTCCCCAGGACCCCCGGACGCCCAACCCGCATCCCCGAACCGAGCCCCTTCCCGCCCGACCTGCTGCACAGCTGTCCCGCCTCCAGCCTTCTGCTCGGGCAGGGGCCGCGTTCCCGCGCAGCCACCAGCCTTTTCTTAAGCACCGTCTCCGCCTCGCCGCCCTCCCAGGAGACCGGCGGTGAGATGAGCCATTCTGAGTTTTTGAAGTGGCCACTCGGTGTCCCCCGCCCTGCCTCCTTCCTGGAGGTGTGTTGCAGGGAGAGCTGGAGTGGGATGCCCTCCCTGCTCTTGGCTCGTTCTCCGAACCGCCTGCAGGTCCCTGTGCCCACGGCTCTCGGGATGGGTTTGGGGTCTGCCCCGGCAGCCTTGGGCAGGAAGGCCGGGTTTGTAAAGAGGGGTACTAGGTCCGGGAGTCCAAGTTCTGGTTTTGGGTGACCTTGGGCCTCCCCTGCCTTGCCTTCGCCGATCCTCTGTTTCCCGGTAGCAGTAAGCCGCGGTACGGATGTCCTGCCTTCCTCGTGTTGGCGTTTGGTGCCAGGTAGGGACAGTGTAGTTCTAGGCGGTTATCCAGTCCCGTGTGAGCGCCCTGACTGCAGTGGATTTGGATTTCTGATCTTAACATGAACCTTCAGTCTTTTTACTGCCTTTGAGTGGTAGTAAAATCTTCTTTCACTGCCCGTTGAGTGTGTGTTTATACCACCCAGTTAAATTCGAAGTTACAAAAAAAATAAATTAAGACTTCTGGAAATCTCACTTGTGTCTTGGTGAGAGATGCTTTCATGTGCCGAATAAGACAGGCCTTGCAGTTATTTTCTTTAAATCGGAGCATACTGCCAGATTTTTGTTCTTGATGATGTAGGGACTGTTTAGTAAAGTGTTTGCTTTTGACTTTAAAATTTTCAAACCCAAGATGGTGGATACATCGAAAGTTATTTTTGAAAAGTGATTTGTTCTAGGCTTAATTTTGCAATAACAGTATGTCAGTTTGTGATGGATATAGTTACTCAGACTTGACAACTCTGTTGCCAGCACCTTTTGATTTTGGATATTTTGTTTCAGGTACCTTAATACTTAAGAATTTTTCCCAATGATTTTCACCCCCAAAATTGTTGATTTAGGGAAGACAGTAAGAAATGGGAAAACTTTTTGTGACAGTACAAGAACTATGCTTTTTTAAGAGACTCACACTAGCGTAATTGGAGATTAATTTGTGAAGTTGGCTTCAGTTTTGGAAAGCCTATGACAATTTTGAAATAACTTCAAATTATGTGATGAGTGTATGGGTGTGTGAGTACATTTTTGGAGGAATGTGAAAGTTAAAAGGGAAGATATTGTCTGAAAATTGCTGCTACAGATTTCATTTAATTTCTTTTTAAAGAAAATGAAGAAGTTTTCAAAGTCAAGAAATCAAGTTATAGTAAAAAGATAGTAAAATTGCTTAAGAAGGAATATAAAGAAGATCTTGAAAAATCGAAGATTAAGACAGAACTCAACTCATCAGCTGATAGTAAGTACCAATCTAATAGAATCTTTTGAACTGACAAAATGGAAGTTCCTTTCTCACAGGAATTGAATGGGTTTGCGTCATGTACATGCATACAGCCATCCATATGTGCATGCATATTGAACTTACGCAGTTCATTCTGTCCTTGTCAAGGGTCTGAATTAAGTAGGGATACAGTTCTGGTGTTTAGTTCTAACACAATTGCATTGTAAATACATTTTGAAAATGCTCACAGAATCGTGAACACTGGAATATTTCTGATGCTGTGAGTAGATCCTCTCCTGGTTTTCCTGCTACAGACTGCTTTCTACTACAGCTGTTGAACCGGGAAAGGAGGTACCCCACCTCACCCTGAGACTCAGGGTTATTCCCATCGGAGGGGGGGCCTCTGCAGATTCCTGTACTTGTATTTTATAGAGCCTGTCTTTGGTGATATTCCTGTCTTTGGTGATATTTCCACAGTTGGTTTTCCCTGTCTTTGGTGATATTTCCACAGTTGGTTTAATTCTTAAAGACTTTTTAGGGGTACCTTAAGGTTAATGTGGCTGATCTTTTATTCAGCAGCCTTAGTGGGGGATAGACACATGAATGAAGGAAGCCTCCTTGGTTTGAGGCACCTGCCTGCCTTGTTTACACTTCTCTCATGTCCTTTTAACACTTTGTGGTCCGCTTACGTATTAGTACGTGTTTTTTGTCACCAGTATCAGATGGCCGCTCACGTATTAATACGTGTTCATCTAGTCTCCGGTTTTTCACGCCATGGTGGATTTATTTGGAACTATTAGGAGCTATTTCTTTGATCGTACTCAGTCTAGAAGCTTTACATATTGTTTTGGTGAAAGTGTAAGGTGTTTTATGAGAGATATTACAATTTTTTTAATATCCAGTACAGGAGTTGTGTGTCTTTTATTGAATGCTTATACCATTCATGTGGTGGCACAGAAAATGGCCGGCCCCAAGGGCTGGTAAATTTAAAGGGCACCGGCACACAAAGTGTTAAAATCTAAGTTCAAAAGTTTTAAGCAGTTACTTGTGTTTGGGAAAGTGGGTCCATTACAGTATGCTATGGTCTAAGTATCTTATTAATGAAAGGTATCTTATTAATGAAGAAGGGAGATCTTTTTCATTTATGGACTTAAAGATAATATTTTTTCCCAGTTTGTAGCTATAGGCACAATGTGAAAAAGTATGTCATAGCTCAAATTTACAATCTAATTTTGGTGATGACAAACATTAGCTTAAATGTATCCTTGTACCCAGTGTTTGGTAAAATGTCTGATGAGTGTTTCAAAGGGTAATTACAATTTTTGCTTTAGAAGTGGCTTAAGCAATACTTCCTAAATAAAATAAAGTTGAACCTGGATCTTCTTTGGTCATTAAAGTTCTACAAGATAGAAGAGGGCATGTATGGGGATTTATCCAGGATTAAACTAAGACTGTTTCGGAGAAGAACAAGTTATCTGACAAGCCAAGGTAAAAGATTTGTGGAGGAAGTAGAGGTTTAGGGTGAAAGATACATTGTTGACAGATTGTGAAGGATATGTAGGACCCAGCATGGGGTTTAGAATGGCCATGTGCAGTGACTTGCCAAAAGGGTGACATGATAAATGCCTTTTGAAATCTTAACCTGGTATTAGCATGCAGCGTGGATTGGCAGAGGAGGGATTGGAGGCCTAGATGCAGGGGCCATCTTTGATCTGCAAAGAATGGCTTTTAAAAGGTTTCAGTTTCAGCACTGGGGGCTCTTCCTAACTCAGTGAGAACTTATAGATAATTAAAAATGTTTGCTGTGCACGTGGATGAAGAAATGCAAAAGAAAGAATTATTTGATTAACAGTCCAAGGGGGAGAGTCAGTATGCACAATGTATGCTTTCGCAATTGGAGGGGGAAAAATGTAGTCAAATTTTGAGTTTTTGTGCCAGGGTGACTGTGAGAATAATTATGTATTTTGTGCAGAAATAGGGAAGGCAGGTGGGAGGAGAGGAATATTTTTAGGGGAACCACTTATTTTAGAGTGTAGGAAGCCACCTCATTTTTCCAAATTTCTTGAGAACTGATTGTGTACGGTGGACTAGTAGAAGAAAGACAGGGAAAGTGAGAACTGAGAGAGGCCCATAACTATTGGGTTTAGAAATTGAAGCAAGTATAAGGTTTACAAAGCCATCCTCTGTGACCTCTTCCTGGTTTTCCCCTTTCATAGACTCTCATAGTCCAGTCACCAGATAGTTAATAGTGGGGTTATGGAACTCTTTTGTAAATTAATGCACAACTTTTCCTACCCCAGCCTTCCTTAGATAGGCAGAGATGAGGTAACTCCAAAACAAGAATAGTGTTGACTTAGGAAACCTATTTTTTATGATATTCCTAAAATAATGGCTTTACTTTTAACTTAAATTTGAATGGAAATAGCCAGTACACATTTGGAGATGTAGGGTTAGGGATGGTGCTTATTTGAGGTAAGTAAGCCAAAAGTAAAGGGAATTGATGAGAGAGAGAACAACATAAAGGGAAAGTTCCCGAGGATCAAAGACATCTACCTGTAGTAAACCTCCCCGTGGAGTGGAAGAGAAGATTTATTAATGAGATAAAGGAATCATAACGGCCAAAGGCAAAAGGACAGGAAAGCTTCAGGATGATGAGGGTTAGTTGTCTGAAATAGTACCAACAAGGTTAGGAGCTGTAGGGAATGAGGGTGGCCTGTTGACAGGCTTGCTGTATTTTTTGTGGCAAGCACCTAGCAAGAGACTGGTCTATTAGCCAAGCAAGCGCTTTGTCCGCAGGACTGTTTGGAAAAAGGAAGAGCTTTTGCTAAATTGCTCCTAGATACCATATGAATTAGCTGTGGCTATAGCCTCTGGGTGAGCTGAGAGCCCAGAATGGCAAAAATCTCTTCAAGGCCACTTGCCAGGGTTGAGGTGTGCAGTTGGTGGGGAAGTAGAAGACACTGCTGCTTTGGGGAAGCTGGCAGCGAGAGAAGTAGATGACAGTAACTGGAAGGACCCAGAAGTTATTTTGATGAAGAGTAGGCCATGTCTCTTTGTATACACGAGAGGACAGGGAGAACTTGCCCAAGTTCACGGTAGAGAGAATATTTAATTGTGAGAGCAAGCTTCCTGAAGCAGTGGTAAAGAAACTGAGGGGAAGTAGAGCCTAGAAAGGGGTTATTAACTTATCTTTTTATAAAGATATCTGGAAGGATGATATGTGACCACTAACAAAATTTCAGTTACCACTGTGCTTTTATTTACCTGGTCAGTAGGAGATACTTGTGAACTTAAACACCGAATCTTTTCAAATCTGCAGAAATCATTCTCTGCCCATGTTTAATCCAGTAGAACGTTCAGTTATGGTTTATCTCTCAAAAGACATTTAGTGTTCATTTAAAGCAGAAGGAAATAAGTAGGGTTTTGTTTTTTTTTTTTACTTCCTCTAATCCTATACATCTGATAGGAGTTTTAAAATCTCACAGCCTCAGAATGCCCCAAGAAGGAAGTCCGGCACTAATGAGGTAGAATGGTAAATGGACACAATTGAAGCGCATAAAACAGAATGACCTAAATTGTCTTAGTAAAATTGGGGATAGGGAAGGGTATTATTCCTGGGGCTGTTATTTAGGGAAATAGAATATGGCTTGAGAAGAATCAAGAACTTTTGAAACTTTTTGGTAGGGGACATACTAGAGAAACCACAGAAAAGATCATTTAGAATAAAATTTTGTTTTACTCTTTATAGTCACTGCGCCTATTGTGTACATTGCCACTTTCAGTGTTTTGAGGTGAAAACCGCTTCAATTTTCTTGACTTTTGCTTGGGACAGAGGGCGAAATAGGCCCTTTTGTTGTAAGTGAAGTCCACCTGATGAACCCCATGGCATAAAGAAAAGGAAACTGCTGTAAAGACACGGCGCCACGCAGCCCAGCGGCAGGAGAGCGGCCTGGAGACCAGCCGCAGCAGAACGAGAACTGAGCCTGCGCCTGCGCTCCCCTCGCCCACGTGGGCCACGTGGCCACTCCACAGCACCCGTCCTGGTTCACGTGGGTTTTAGTGCCACCTGGTCTCTAAATTGTCTCTCTGTCCCAATTCTAGATTCCCAGAAAGGGAGTGAGTCAGAATCCATGGTTAATCACGGAGTCCTGGCTGTGGGTGAATGTGACTGCTGGGGGCACGCTCCTTCAGTTGGGGGTGGCAGGTGGCAGGAGCCGAGGAGGTATTCCAAAATGCCTGCCTCCCAGAGAGGGTGATCTGGAGCTAGACCTCAATGTTGATGGAAGTTGTCTTGTCATGAAGTTGGGAGTGTCATGAAATACTGGCTTTAGGAGGAAATAATGCTTCAAAAAGGCACCAGTCATTACCTGTGGGAAGGAACAGTTAGTTTTGTTAAATTAAATTTTGATAAAATTAACTAAAGATAGGATTGAGCAGAGCCTCTCACATCCCCTTGTGTTCCCTGTTATTTTTACATCCCAACTGTGTTGACATTTCATTTCTATATTTCAATGGTTTGAGGATTTTTAAAAATCAGTTAAGATACTTCAAACTTGAATGAATCGAACCCGTAATCAAATAGGAAATACCTCAATGTATGAATTTGGTTTTAAATATATTTTGCTTACTTACTTAAAAAATACAGACGAACCACCTTTGGACAAAACAGGACACATTAAGGATGCCAGTCAGGAAGATGGCGTCGTCGTCAGTGAACACGGCGAAGATGAAATGGATATGGAGAGCGAGAAGGAGGAAGAAAAGCCAAAGGCTGGTGGAGCATTTTCAAATGCTTTATCTTCTCTGAATGTTCTCCGTCCAGGTGTGTACTTGCAGTTACTTCTTAGAACTGAAACAACCCCTGAAGGATGGATGACCAGTTGTTAAAGAAGCAGCTAGCTAAGTAATGTTTCTTTTTT